>WBMZ01007634.1:678-160481 GCA_013400975.1 Atrichornis clamosus | reverse complement strand
CACAGAGGCCACCCCTGTAGCCCACCCTGTTACCAAAATCCAGGCCTTGCAAATCCAACACAGCAGTTAACTATGACTTCAGCCCAGGGTACTCATGGCTTTATTCAGTCTTCAAAGTCTCCAAGGACAGAGACTACCCAAACTCTCTGGGCAAACTCTTCCATTGCTTAACTTCCCTCATGGTAAAATTTTCTTTTCCTTACATTTAGTCTGAATCTCTGTTATTTCACCTTATGTCATCCTCCCACCATGCACCTCTGTTAAGAATCATGCTGGATGCCCTCCTTGTAGGTTAAGGCATTTGTGTCCCCATGAAGTTCTGTCTTCTCCAGGTTGAGTAAACCCAGTGACAGCAAGCTGAATTTTTATGAATATCCATGACAATCTTGTACGCATTCTGATAGACAATAAATTGTTTTATATTATTTGACCGAAAAATCAGTTTTTGTTGAGCCTGTGTTGGCTGATTGCTGTGTGGTTCATACTCCCAGTGAACGCAATGTGCTGGAAGGTCAAATACTGCTAAAATAAATATTAGTCTTAATTTTTTTTTTTAATTAAAAGGAGACTTGAGGGAGGAATTTAGAATGGTGAGAATGAAGAGCTGGAATTTTATTGTTTCTCATGGTTATGAAAACCATGAAATTACAGAGAATATCATGGCTAACAGCAATGATTACCATCCAGAAAAAACAAAGGGATCTCTTTAATATTATTCTGAGTCATAAGCAAGAGGTGTAATCTGTACCTGAATGGCTGACAGCCGTTAAAAGTCTATAAAATACTACACTCTCCATGATGGAAAAAGTCTTCTTAGATGCAAGAGACAGCATTACCACAGTTTGTCTATGAGATTCCTCCAGGAGAATTTTGTCACAAATTTCAGACTACTGGAGCTGGTCAGATTACTTTCCAAATATTTTCAGATCCTAATATAAAATTATTATTCAGCAAGTATGGTTATTCCTTTTATTTTCAGATCCTAATATAAAATTATTATTCAGCAAGTATGGTTATTCCTTTCTTCGAGGCAGAGGTGAGGATCAAATCTAAGATGGGTCACAATGAATGCAAAAGACAACAAGGCAGGAAGAAGAAAAAAATTGAAAGGATAGGAGTGAAAAAGTGCAAAAGTTTCATGACTTGCCACACACACACACACACACACACACACACAGACACACACAGACACACACAGATCTTGGTAGTTAAAAATCATGTAGGAGGTTTGCTTTTTTAATGTGCCTGACTAGAAGGTCCATTTCACATTAGTATGCAAGCAAAGTGGTGCAGGTAAAAGTGTTACATGTCAATCCAGAAGCTCTGAACTTCAATTGTGAGAGAGGTATTTCCTGACATGCACTGTGCAACTACAGTTGTTTTTCTATAAGAAGTCTGACAAAATGAAGCCCTGCAAAGGTACTGAGTAGAAATATCCAATATATGTTAAAGAATTTACTTAGTGAGGTGAATGTACTTGCATTTTTCTCTCTTTACAACTGCATTATTTTAGTCATCTGTTAAATTTGACACCTTTATTTTTAACGTTGCCAATATCACACTACCAAAACACAGCTCAATACAGCTCTTGTGTTTGTCTCTACTCTTGTATCTAACATTTCCTGGGGTTTATTCTTTATGATCTATACAATTAATGAGGCTTTTCCATTCAAGATGCATTACATTAGTTTTGCATCTTTGGTCTGTCAACACATTGAAATATTCCACTTTTGCTTTTGTATCTCAATGAACTGTTTGTAGAATGATCAGCTGTGGTCAAAGAAGCTTTCAAAGAGAGTAACAATATTTTTGGTTTGCATGTCAACCTTTATCAGAAAGGTGAAAATGTACTTTTGATCAGAGAAGATGAATAGTCCTACATGGGTAAAGCAGATGTTGGATAAAAGCCCCAAGTCAGGCCTTCCCAGAAGGGGTCACCATAAGCCGTGGAGGAAACACAAACCAAGCTCTATGGTGTCCGTTCCAGTGCTAGCCTGTTGAGTATGCAGTGTGGATGGATCACAGAAGAAATAAGGACAGGGATGATGCTTCACTGGTCCTATAAGGCATTTGGAAGGGTAAGTGTCTATGCAAGAGAAACAGAGGATTAATGCAAAATTTAGAACTGGTTTCTAGTTTGACTTGAATACGTGGCTGTACCTAAGGATGCAACGGTGCTCCAGATGGAGCCTTTATTGTGTCTTCCCTGCAAAGATCTGGCAGGCACTGGGTTATCTTTCTTAGTCTTTGGGGTGTATTTGGATGGATAAAGAAGATCTTCTGTTTAATTGTGTTAGTTCTCTTGATTTTAGTTAATGGCATTGCAGACCCAGGCTAACATATCTGAAGTCATGTTAATTGAGCATGTTTTCATGTCCCTGTCCCTGATGTTTCCTCCTGAGGCTAAGCCTGAAATACAGTAGCCTATTTTGTCAAGGGCTTTTTAATTGGGTTAAAGTCTCCTGAAAAAGCAGCACGAAGAGTTTCACTTATAGCCTGAATGGAGTGCACAAATAATGACTGCAAAACTTTTGCAAACCTTTTGGTACTGGATGAATTTCCCATTAAAAATCTCCCACTCAGTTAAAGAATTAAATATAAAAATGGGTCTTCTGATGATTAGTTGTATTTTAGAATAGCTAGTAAGATGTAAATTGGTTTCAAAAATTAGGCTTCTGAGGGGAACCCTTGATTAAATCCCTAGAAACAATAAAACAGCTATAAAAATAAACAGAGTAAAACTTTTTTTGTTTGGGTTTTTTTTCCCCTTATGGCTGCCTTCTTGTGTAGGAAGTAACACAGATATAATATTGGCATAAGACAGAGAAATAGCATTTACAAAATTGCAGCACTACTTTATGAATACATATTAAAATAAATCAGTTGTTCCTTGCACTCTGAAAATGATGACATAAAGAAAAACTATTCCTTTAATTTCAAGGAGCATTATCTTTAGCAAGAGTAGTTCAATGATTTTGTTCTTATTTTTAAACAGCCAAAGCACGTGGTAAATGATTGATAATGAAGATAATGAAAAGATATTGTAAAGTGATCTCTATTTTCTGTGATAGAGCAGCTTAGGAGAAATGTGCTTTTGAAAGGCATCTAATAGTTAGCAGCCATTTTCAGTTATATCTAAATTAAATCATACATTTTCATTAATTCCCCTGTTAACCATTCAAAATTAAACCTGCATTTTTCTTCAAGAACAACAAAATCTGAAATCACCTTTGAGTTATTGTACTGAATATCCTTCTGCTGTTATAGCAAAGATGACAACTATGGATAAACTTATAAAAGGTGTAAAAAATGTATATTACAGTTTTGGTTCCTTAAATTACTTTTTATTCCCAGTGTTTTTTAGAATGTTAAATAATCTATTAATGCACTGGAAATATACAGAATGTTGGGTGAAATGAAGAAAATATTTTGCTTCAGGTGTCAAATTTGGAGGTTTTTTTCTGTGTTGTAACAAGACGAGTACAGTGTGGTGTAGGTCATAAACAAAAATCTCAGTTAGTCTTTTAGAACAGATTTTAGATAATAACATTATTTGTGAAATAATTGATATGGTCTGGGAAAAGTCCTAATAAACCCAAAACAATCTTTTCTAGATGGGGAATTATTTAAGACATATAAAGCACACTAAACTTTATAACACATGATGTAGTTAAGATAAATCTAAATAGTGATATTTAAGTAGGTGTATTTTTCATGATTCTTGGTATTTGTAAAAACAATTTAAAAAAGTCTTATCCATATTTACCTAAAGTGCTACTGTTCTAGTTAAATAGATTTGTATCTAATTAATGTGGAATTTTCTGGAAAAAAAAAGTCTGGCATCTCTGTGCCAAAGTTATTTTTATTACCTATTGCTAGGTCTCTCAGATTAGCTGAAAATAGTAAAGATACCGTAAAAAGTGATCTCACCAAAACTAACAGATTCAGTGAAATTCATTTGCATAAGTGGAATGGAGGGAAAATTTTTGTCTACTAAGAAATGGGGAACAAAAATCTAGAGTGGACTGGAAACAAGGATGGAGTAGAGATAGAAGAATGAGATCATTAGGTCAAGTCCTTCAATCAGCTAGTCTATTTTTCAGATCCAGGCTAACTCACTGACAAACGCACATTATTACTCTTCAATCACACCTCAAGTCTGCAAGCCTCTTGATGCCTAGAAACTTTGAATTGTTTTGCATGATTTATGCAGTCACATTTCAACTTAAGAACTTTAGTCTGCTCAGCAGCCATTAGCTTATAGAAGAGGTAGATGCTAGGGTTAAAGGCAGACCAATGTCATCCTATTTTTCATATAGATTTTTATTTTAATTTCTGAAGCCTAATCTCATTGTAAAAGAGGTAATATTAAAAATGCTATGTGAAAAAATTATGTAGACAGAACAAAATCTGCATAACCAAACTGAATTAATTAGAAAAAGACTTTATACCCTGCACTAGGATTTAATACGACTTTGAAGATATGTAATCTCTAAGAGATAGTGGTTTTGAAAATAGGAGGATTATTTTTTATTTTGAATGGTTAAAAATGTTATAAATAACTGCTGTCAACCCCACAAAATGCCAGTCAACTACATGGTGATATATCTGCAGATTCATGGGGTAGAATGAGACAAACAGTTCTGTCTGCAGATCCATTGTCTACTCCCATTAGTCATCTCATTTGGAAAACCGAACCTGAATCGTTTTTGTCTGGCAGCTCTTATGCAAAAGATCACAGCAATAATATGAGATGCTGAAGGGCTAAAAAGTCATCCACTCAGGAAGATTTTGCCAATTAGGAGAGGACTGAGAAAGCTGTGTTACAAGAGGTAACTCAGTATGGTTCAGGATCAGTAATGGGAAAGAAAGGTGGGAGGAGAAAAAAGAAAGAAAAGAAACAAAAACATATAAGAGAAATCTGAGACAAAAAAAAAAAAAAAGATTTCATCACTGACAGCTGGCTGTATGAACTAAAGTGTGGAAGCTGGTTCTAAAGATCTTGATAGTTGGGTGGCTGCACTTTGTGATGCTGTGCACGGTGAGCATTGGACTGATGGAATTGAAAAGCCATGAGTAAAGGCATCGAAGAGCAGACCATAATAGGAGTCTGGTGTTCAGTCTCTACTGAAAGCCCTTTCAAAAACTAGTACTGGTAGCCTTGTATCCAAATGCTTCAAAGTCTTGTGTGGATTATCTGTCAGATATTGTGAGATAGGGAAATAGCATTATTAACCCTTGAGGGAAGACCAGCACAGGAAAAAAAAGTTAATTGTTATGTCTATCTGAGACAACAGAGTCAGTGACTCTTTCTTTCAGAGAAAGAAATTTACTCCTAAGTCTCATGCTTACTTCTCCAGACATGCATAATTCCCTTGTTCGGAACTTTCTATCTTGTATCTTGTGACAATGATATACATCTTTCAGAAATCTGCATTTGTCTCTGCTTTTAAGTGGAAGACAATAATGTGGTTCAGACAATAAAATTATTGCTATTGAACTTCAGACAGATTTTTAATAAACATTTTTTATTGTGTGGAGACTTTTCAGTACCATAGCAAAAAATTCTCATGGATAAAACTGAATAAAGATTCAGATTAGGTGTCTGTAATTAGATGTCTGAGGATGCAGTCAATATGCTCTTTTAGCCTCTCACCCAAGGCGCAGCAATTTGGAATTAATTTCTGCATTTCTAGTGAGAAGAATTTCCCTGAAGATGCTAGAATCTGGAAAGACTATGTGAACACAGACAAGTGAGTGGCATCCTGTTACTTATCAGAATAAGGGCAAGCCAAGGGTAAAAGTCAGGCCTCTCTCAAGACCCTAAGAGGGATCATGCTGCTTTCCTATTCAGTTTTAAGAATAAAACATCTGCCCTACACTTCTAGTTGTGGAAAACGATAGCTACCCAAAGCTTTACTTCTTTCAAAATATGATTAGAATCAATGTCAGAACAGGGACTGAATCTCCAGCCCAGAATAAATCAGCTCCTGGCAGATAAGTCAATATGAGTATATTTTACCACTGACATCTATGTGGGTATGGACATTACATTCATTTAATTGCAAAATTCTAAACTAGTTGCAAATTTGATTAACCTCATTAATGCTTTCAAAAACTGGAGCATTAAGGTCATGCCTCCTTCTAATACTTGGTGTTTCTTTCATATTGTTCCAAATAGAGAAAGTTATTTCTTCAAGGACTCAGTTGTGCTTAAGTACAAAGAATACAGGTTGCTTGCAATTGCTGGAAACACTCTGGGTTCCCTTTGCTGGAAATACCCTGTATGCCCTTGTTTTAATAAGAGACACTATTCTCTGAGTGATAAAAGAAAGCTGTGAAATAGAGCATTGCCTTTGTACGAAAAAGTTATTTGAAATATATTTGTGAATGATTGTGGTCTGTTTCCCCTTATTGTGTTTGTCATGTATTAGTGTTTAAAAATTCATTATTTTCCCCATTAAAATATTGCCAAATCTAAAAGCTACGGAGAAATTTTGACAGGAACATTCCGTTTTATGTTTGAAGAGGATTAGTCTTCTCTATTTTTCACTTGTAAGTTCCCTGCTTAAACTCCTCTGTTGTCCATTCAAGGAGCAAGAACTACACCAGGAATCCTGGATGAAAAATAATCATGTAGCAGAAAAGATGATACAGTTCAGACATTACAGTGGGTGACAGAGCTACATGTAAAAGCACTTTTTGAAGTGGTTTTGAATAGCAAGAACACTCTGTGAGACCAGGATAGGTTTATATGCAGTTCACAAAACTCTGTCTAGGCTACAGCCATGGCTGTGGATTATGGTACCTAAGCCTATTGCCATTCTTGCTGTAAGCTGCTCTTCTTATCTAGTTGTAAAAGCTGCAGTCCTTCTTTGGTGCTTAGTGTGTTAAGCAGGCAGGGAATTATTTTGGAAAGTCAGATGCCAGCATTTGCTTCAGTGCTGTAGCACAGGGAGCTTACATGTGGCCAATACACAACTGCAGCTCCCTGCTTCCTGCGCACGCAAGCACCACCTGCACTGCTGCACAAGCTCTCCCGGGAATGTGATGTGGCACCAAGCTGCGTGTCTGCCGAGCAGTGTGACAGAACCACGTTTTCCCGTTGTATGACAAAAGTGGGAATACAGTTACATCCAACGGATGTGGAAGGGAAGCTTTTACCTTACATTGGCTACGTGTCTCTGTGCTTCTGTTGGACACAGACATTTGAACCCTATGATCCAGCACTACCTTCGTGTAGTAAATCTGGCAGAGCTTTATACATTATCCTGGTGGTTCAGAGGATTTGCATAACTCTTCTACAGCCAGGATGCTTGATGGAGACAAAGCAGATGAAGCTCTGAGCATGGTACGCCCAATTCTTGTTTTCTTAGTTTGAAATAAATCTACCCCATCATTTTTTAATGTTTAAATATAAAAGTAAAATAGAATCTTTATTAAAAAAGTAACCAAATGAGTTACACTGATGGCAAAATATATTTCCACAAGATTTAGGTGTCTAAAGACTGGATATTTAATTAAGAATTAAATACTTGAAACTTGTTTTATAAGAAATATAAACAAAAATAGATACGATTAACCTGATTTGTCATTTTAGGGAGACAAATAATTGTCTAGAGGTGCATTTTTTTTTCCCTCTGCTGTCTATAGAGTCATGGGGTGAGCAGCTCATCCCCATAAACTAAGGTTTGGGTTCCTTAGCAGGAGAAAAGAAAATCCCCTCCTTTGATGAGTCTTCTATCTTATAACCAGAATAGGAAAAAACTTCCCAGCCCTCTCCAGACTCACTTGCTCCAGCTAAATAACAGAACTGAATATCTATTTGCTCTGAGATTGTCTTTCTCATAATTACTGAAATATTATTTTGAAAATAAAATTCTAGCAGAATAAAATATTCATATAGGTCTGATCTAAATAACTTGGCAGAGGTATATTCTTTTCGAGTGGAAAATCTGATGTCCAATCCCTCCTTTACCAGAAAATTATGATTACCCTAACTGGTGATTACCTAACTGATTACCTAATGATTACCTAACTGGCATGGTGACAGCTATGAGGATGTCCTTTGTTTTGTCAAAATCCATACTTCAATCTTTCTGAGGAGATATGCAGAAGGAAAGTAATCTCTGGTCTTTCACAGGAACTTCACTAGGACTGGAGATATATATTTGGCATGCATCTTTTTCTTATCTATTGCTCAAAACTATCAAAAAATACCTGTCTAAATTGAGTAGAATAAAAAGTAACCATCTTTAATATTCATTATTATGTCATAAATTATCTTGTTTTTCCAATAGAATATGGTTATTTCTAATTAAATGTTTCCTGGCTACTGAATCAATACTTGCATTTTTATTTTTGAGCAAAACTTAAAATGTAACAATCCTTGTCATGTTCAGGGAACTTACAAGCTGGTTGGCCAGAGCCTGCCATTTGGTCTTTGCTTTATTGTTCTTTAGGTGCCAGTTATGGTCAATCCATTATGTTTAAATTGTTGGCCATCACTGTCTCCCTCTTTTTCAACTGACAGCACACAGCAGGAGAGAATTTCAAAATGTCTGGCAAACTCATTAGTCCTCATAACTACTGCTGTGCTCAGCTAACTGGAGTTGTGGCAGCATAAGCCTTAAATGTCTGACAGCATACTAAACATCATATTCATTAGCTCTCTCTTTTTCTCTTTTTTTCCACACTTTTTTCTTTTTCTGTTAAATCTGCTCTCAGAAGAAACTTTCTGCCACTTGAGTGAACAGCAAGTCAAAATGTAAGGTATTTCGAAAGAAAAATTAAGGTCACAGAACTCTCATATATAAAAATTTATTTATAGAACATGTTACATACTGTAGAAATATATTCTTACACTGCCAATTTTTTTTTTCCCAAATTTTACACAACACATAAGACTAACAAAACCACCTATGTATCAGATCTGAGTATAATAGTAAAGGAAAGACAAAACCTCCACCTACTGTGCTTCCTTTTTTGAATGATGTGCAGCTGATACACATCCTATGGATAAATCCCAGGTTCCAGTATGTATCAAGATTCCTGTCTTGCCCATACACCAAAACTCGTTGTATTTGTAGGATGCTCATTCTGTTGTTTGATTTTCTTTTTCCCGGAGAGGGCTGACTATACTGAGAAGACATTGGAAGTGCATTGTTTATGTTTTCTAGAGAATGTTTTTAAAGAGTCCAATTGCAGAGACTTTTTGATCAGTGGAGACTGTTCCCTGCCTCCCTACATGGGATGCAGACAATCTCCATCTGCAGTGGGTTAGCAAGGCCTGGTTTTTGGTAGCGGGGGGTGGGGCTACAGGGGTGGCTCCTGTGAGAAGCTGCTGGAAGCTCTGACCACCATGTCCAGCAGAGCCAATCTCTGGCTGGCTGCAAAGATGGACGTGCCTCTGGCCAAGGCTGGGCCAATTGGAAGTAGCGGTAATACCTCTGCGATAACAGATTTAAGAACAAAATCAGAACAATACTGGTGGCGCAGTTTTAATTCCAGCCAGAGAAGAAGGGGAGAGAGAGAAGATGTGAGCAGAAAACAACCATGGAGACACCAAGGTCAGTTTGGAAGGAGTGGGAGGAGGTGCTCTAGGAGGCAGAGCTGAGATTCCTCTGCAGCTGGTGGTGAAGGCCATGGTGAAGCAGCTGTGCCCCTGCAGCTCATGGAGGCCCACAGGAGTGCAGAGATCCACCTGCAGCCATGGAGGAGCCCACGCCGGAGCAGGTGGATACCTGGAAGGAGACTGCACCCCGAGGAGGAGTGACCCGCGCTGCAGCAGCTTGAGGGAGGCTGCTGGCCATGGGATGGACTCAGGTTGCAGCAGTTCGCAGGGAGCTGTTGCTCATGAGGTGGACTCACGTTGGAGAAGTTCCTGGGGAACTGTCTCCCATGGGGAAGGACCCCACAGAGCAGCAGGGGAAATGACTCCTCTCTCCTGAGCAGCGCGAGCAGCCACAGATGATGGACTGACCAGAACCCCCGTTCCCTGTCTCCCTGCACTGTTGGGGTAGGAGGTAGAGCTGGGAGGAGGGAGTCGGGGGGAAGAAGGTGTTTTTTCTAAGGGTTCATTTTACTTCTCATTATCCTGTTCTGTTTCTGTTAGTGTAATAAATTTACTTTCATATCTTTAATATTGAGCCTGTTTTTTGCTTGTGATCTCTCCCGGGTCCTTATCTCAACTCATGAGCCCTTGGAATTTTTTTTCTCTCCTCTGTCCAGTTGCAGGGGGAGTGAGCGGGTGGTTTCCATGGGTGCCTGGCATCTGGCCAGGCTGAAACCAGGACACTATCATCATCAGAAATCACCAATATGATGATGGAAATTGAAGGGGAATTGTTGGGACTGAGGAACTTTGTGTCACAACCAGCTCTTTAAGTCTCATCAGGGAGTCCTATAAAAACGCATTTTTCAGTAGCCCCAGAGAGATCTGAACGGACTAATTCTGATGATCACACCTTTACCACACCATCCTTCCTAGATTTTTTGTTGCCTGCCTCCTGCCTTAGACTGTACGTATTTGGTGCTTTTATGTGCAGTTCTGTGTGTCTGAACTTTGTTCTTCTCTCCAAGAGACATTGCTTCTCCCAGTAGAGAAGGAACACTGAAGGTATTTGTTATCTCAAGCTTCTTTCCCACTGGGAAACCAGAATTTGGTAGTGCCGGTAATAGCACCATGTTAGGGTGAAGAAAGGGAAAAAACCCAACCCTTAAGTTCCTTTTGTTAGCTTTGCTGACTTGGTAGATCAGTTTATCTTGAAAGATGCTCTCAGCAAGTATGTTTAAGGAGATACTTTTGAAGTAATTTTGGTTTTCCTTTCTCATCAGACTTGTTATGAGTTTGTGCAGTGATGCCTAGGTAATTTTTTGGCATTTTAGAAATGGTTGGATGTGAAACTTTTAAAATTTTCAAGTTAAAAAGTGCTGATGGAGAAATGCTATAAATTTTATTACAAGTGAAGATATAGGTAGATTTAGATATAATTTAGTTGGATACTGATATGATGGGGGTACTTAAGACACTAACCAAACGGAACAGTTCTGGGGTTTAGAAAAAGACATTACCAAATTCTTTCATTAAAACCTTTGCAAACAATTAGTTATTATCCCTGCATCTACGTAACTGCTAGTCTTTAATAATTGCTTCATATGTGAGTATCCTTCTTGTGTATTTGGCATTATATCCTGTATATTTGCAGTCTCTTGTGCTTATTTTTTACTTTAATTACAATTTGTTTTTCCAGGATCCCTTCTACATTAAACCACAGATATCTTTGCCCCTTTGGTGCCACAATGCTCACATACTGATAAAAAATGCATATGCAGTGTTTGTCTGCCATGGTATAGCAGTTTTACAGCCACTGTTTTGGCTGCAAATTGAATGAAGGGGCCCTTATTCGTTTACCAACAAGTTGAAAATTAATCAGATTTCTTCTGACATTTTTGTTTATGGTTGATTTGACCCTTTGTCTCTGCATCCATCTGATATCATTGCCTTTATTTTCATTTATAACAAGAAACTGCTGCTTGCTTTCCATGTTTGTGCAAAGCCATTATAGGATGTAAATCTTAATAGAGATGCTAAAATGCTTTTCAATAAAATAATTCAAATTTATTTGTGGGGAATTTGTGTTATTAAACTCTTGCTTGTGTACTTTCTGACTTAAAGAAACACAGTTTTACAGACAATGGTTAAAGAACATGGTTTTCATGATATATAAATGTGATTGGACAGTCTTTGCCAGTTTATTGACATATGCAGCCTAAATGAGAGAATGCTCACACTTTCTGTCATGAATGCAAAAAAGAAAATTATAGGGAAGGTAGTACTTCATTATTCAGGAAAGTTTTTAATAAACCTGCATATATTTTTACAGATTTTAAACATGTGTTAGGAATCCTTTCCTAATTTACTTTCCTAAACAATTAGCCCCATTTTAGGGACTTTGATTATTAAGATTTTTTACTTTGCATAAAATATTTATCAGAAGTATCTGTTGGTGAGTGGTGTGGTTGCAGGGGTGGCCTCTGAGGGAGGAGGTCAGGGATTACCCAATACTGAACACAGCCAGCTCCTGCCAGCTTCTCCATGGATCTGCCACAGGACATAGTTGATCCCATATGTAAAGCTGGTGAAGTCTTTGAGGGGAAAAAAATAAAGAAAAGGCAAAAACGACAAACAGAAGGGAGGAAAACCAGTGAGAAGTAGCAATAGGAACACAAGAGTTAGAAAAGGAGGAGGAGGAGGAGGAGGAGGAGGAGGGGAAGCAGGCGGAGGAGATGCTCCAGTGACAGAGAAGAGAATTCTCTACAGCCTGTGGAAGGGACCATGATTGAGCAGATAATTGTCCTTCAACCCATGGGAGGACCATGCTGAAGAAGGAATCCACACTGCATGTGGAGGCCTTTACGCTGGAGCATGTGGATAATTCCTAAAAGAACTGTGGTCCATAAAGAGAGTCCAGTTTGGAGCAGGTTTTCCCAGAAGGAATGCAGCCCATGGAGAGGCCCCACACTGGAGTAGAGAAAAAGGATGGAGCTGCTATGGACTGACTGTAACTCCGTCATTCCTCATCCTCCTGCACTACTTGGAACAGGAAGAAAGTAGGGAGGTTGGGAATGAAGTGAAGTTGAACCTGGGAAAAAGGAGGGATAGAAGGAAGGTGTTGTTTTAACTTGCAAGCTTTTTCAATCTTTTGTCTCCCCCAGCAGAGGGTCTGTGAGAGGAGGGGAAAGGAGGGAGCAGCTGGGTGGGAATCTGTCGCCTGGCTAAGTTCAAGCCACCATAGCAGGAAATGACAGGTTATAAATCTACTTACCACTTTGGCCAAAAGACAAGCAAATCATAAGTTCATGACAAGGAAAATAATCCACCTTTTAAGATACCAGTCAATTTTACAGATAAATATAATCTTTCCCACCCAAGAAAATGGCAGTTATTTAACGGACCAAACATGAAAAATTCCATTACTTATAGTAATTCAAGGAAGACATTCAGAACAAGCATTATTGTTGGGGAGTAAATCCAAGTCAATTATCAGACTCTTTTTCTTACTTTTGTCTTTCTTTGATGATAAAACCTCATTTTACAACACAATATAATTCTTCATTTAAGCGATTTTTATAAGAATTCCAAAGGATTTAATTTTTAGACAACACTGATTGTTGGGATATGTTTTAGAGAAACTCATTACTTTTAACTTATTCATGTTCTTTCTCTGATGGAAACTTTAATTGTTTCTCTACTATTTAAGATAAGACTCTTTTGAAATTTGTAGTTAAAAATACCATATGTCTAAATGTAAACCATTACATAGTACCTTCCTGATTCCACTGTTGTGTGAATACTAAAAAAAATTACCTACAATATAACAAGACTATCTGATGCTATAAGTGGATAACAAAGTAAAAAGCCATTTAAATGTAAAAACCCCAAAAGCCCCTAAATGAGTCCCAAAAAACATTATCATTTGTGGACTTAATTAGAAATGTGACAATGCTCAAACAAGTTCCTTACCAAACTAAAATACAAAATATGTCTTTGTGTTTGGCCTTGCTGAGATGGCATTCATTCTCCCATAGCAGCCCTGACAGCTCTGCGTTGGTAGCTAGAAAGGTGTTGATATTACACCAGTGTTTTGGCCACGGCTGAGAAGCACTGGCACAGCATCAGCTCTGTCTCTCCAACATTCCCCTGTGCCATCAAGGGGCTGGGAGTGGACACAACCAGGCCAACTGACCCAAATTAACCAAAAGGATATTCCATACCATATGACATCAGTTTAGATAGAAAAGATAAGCCAAGGAGCAGGAATGGGGGGCATGTGTTATCTGCAGTGTTTGCCTTCCAGAGCAACCACTACACGTACTGAAGACCTGCTTCTGGGGAAATGTCCGAATATTACCCGCTGATGGGAAGTAGAGAATAATTTTTTTTTCTTCTCTTTGCCTATGCACATGCTAACTTTTGCTTTTCCTTTAGTTGATTGTCCCATCTCAACCTATGAGTTGTTTTCCATTTATTTTGTCTCCCTCGTCCAGCAGGGAAGGAGAATGGTACAGTGGCTTGGTGGGCACATGGCATACAGCCAAGGTCATCCCACCACAGACTTTCTAGGGTGGAAGGTAAATAAGTAAAAGGAATGCCTTCTCTATTGTCCATTAAAATGTTAAAAGGCCTCGTAGGAAGAATTAATTTAAAAAAACCAAAAAACCCAAAAACCCAACCCAATAAAAAAGTAATATTTAGTGAAGAGAGAAATAAGGATGTTTGAATTTATTCAAAACTAAAATTCAACTCCTAATGGGCCCTGGGGAAAACAAAGGGAAGTATCAAAAAATAGATGAAATAAAAGGCTAAGACTGCTAACTTTCAAAAGGTTGTCAGAATTTCCTGACAGATAAACAAAGGCTGAATAACTGATAGCAAAAGAAAGCTATAATGCTACTACATAAATCACTTGTTTGTGAGCTTAAATTGCTAACAAGGCAATCTAAACGAATATTAAAGGAATGAAAGTATGACAGCATTTAATTCTGAATCTCAGAAAGACTGAAAGAGCCTTTCTTTCCTTCTTCCCAGAAGTTATGAAAAGAAAGGGGTTTAAAACTCCCTGAATTAAGTACAGAACACTGTCTGGTTCCATCTTTACTTTCACAATGCTCATCATAACTGCTTGTTGCTGCCAAGTCTGGATCAAAAACAACCAAAAATGAGTTTAGAACGAAGTATTGTTAAATGCTATGTAAAGCTGGAATAACAATATGACTGTACTTATATGGTTTTGATGACGTATTCTTTGGCTGGAAGTGCAGCTAAGACTTAAGCATGAATCAACAAAATTAATTTTAAAGACAAATTCAGGGAATTAGATTTAAATGCACTTGAAATATTTTTCTTTTAAAGTTGTTAATACCAAATACTGTAAATGAAGTAATCTTTGTTTATTGTACTTCTAACTATATTTAATTTTAATTTTCTATCCTAAGTATATGTTTGTCAGACTGAAAATGTTGAAGTACTACTATTCATTTTCCACCTGGTGAAAAATGTCGAAGTACTACTATTCATCCTTTGTACAGATGTTTTGATGCTGTGAGAAATGCTACTCTGACACACTTTGTCAAAAAGTACATTTTGGTCTCTTGATCACAGCCAAGATTTGAGTGTGATCACTGCTCATTGTCTGTAGTGTGGTGTCCTCAACACTCAGTAAGCAACCTCCTTGTGATTGGAAAAAAAAAGGTTTTTAAAAGGACAACAGAACTTTGCAATATAATTTCTTGTTTCTTTAGACTTCAATTTATTTTTACAGAAAAGAATGGGGTACTCGGTGAACTGGAATCCTGCTGATCACATAATGTGTTCATGTCTGATTCTACTTTATCTTCTGCAGATGCTCACTGGAAACTAAACTCATGGGGTTTCAAAAGGATGGGTATATATTTTTTTTAAGTGCCTTTGAAGGTAACTAGATTAGATTATTAGATACTGAGAGAAAATGCATTGTATTCTTTAAATTCAAAGGTTAAAATTCGGAATCCTGTATCATGAGTTTAGGTTATATGGGAAGGTGAGACATCTTCAGGTGAGACCTAAGTCAGTTAGCTTTCTTAGAGGTCAAGAACTGGTTGGGAGAAATAGAGATTTCAGTGTGCCTCTGTAACTCTTCAGGGAGGCTATGGGTTGGTGCTGTCAAAAGAATAGAGTCCTATTTAAAATCAGGGGCCTGATATTGCTCCTCCCTCATCCTTTTTTCTCAGGTTAATTTCATTCCTTTTACTTGGTTCACATTCACTTGATTAATGCATTGGTGACTGAAGCCTCAAAAGTTAAAGTGAAACTATACATATTATTGTATTTCAGAGGACTCCAAGATACTTTTAGTACTGGAAACGTTATTTGGAATTATGGTACAGATTAAGAACATCATGCCACATCTTATGAAGATCAACTGGAATGCCATGTCCTTAGCTGATATAGATCTTTCTATCTTTGAGATACATTAGTAGGACTATTCAGCTTCACCCCAACTGAGAATCCAGCTGCTGTTTCCTAACGATCGTATAAGATTTTCTTATCTGGCTGAAACACTTGTCCAGTTCCCATTCAAAACCAATTGTGCTGTACATTAGAGGTGAACTGAGCCTGGATTGTAGTTCAGACACCTGTTGTTGCACCTTCCTGCTACTAAATATTCTCCTCACTCACATTGACGTTACAAGCTGTGTGGATCTCATGGTTTTTTACCTTGCTACCACAGAGTTTTCCTTGTAAAAGATGATATTGCAGCTGCACACTTGTCACAGAGTATGCTAATCAGTAAACACACATCTTGTGATTTCTTTTCCACAAATCTATTCTATTGGACAACACTTGGGAATGATTTAATTCCATATGCTGGCAGCTATTTGTTCTATGATTCATTTAACAATTTCATTTCCTCAAAATTTTGATGTACTCAAAGTGTACTGCAACTTAAGAACACCAGGATCTCAGTCCTCCTTACATTAATGTTTTGCCACTGCTTTCCATGGGAATCGGGTTAGACTTTTGGTTGAGTCAGTCCTTTTTCAAAGGAAATTTGTCTCCTGTGTTTCACAGAGATGCATAGAGCTTTGGAATTCAGTAGCCAGGGAAAATAAGGTCTGTTGCATTTTCACTTGATAATTTTGAGCCTCAGGTTCCAGGTTTTGTACAACAGAGTCGAAGCAGAAATGTTTGGCAGTGGAGATTTTTACTTCTGTGCTGTACACACCAACTATATCAGAACTTTTTGTTTACATCAGTACTACTTTGAAAAAATATTAGTTTCTGCTCCTCCAAGGGCCATTTGTAGGTGTGTGCTATAAGGTGTACCTTATATTAGCAATTTTTTCCTTGACTAATCCTCAAAAAGGGTAGAAAATTACTTAAAAATTAGAGACCTTAAACTTGCCCCTCCAATTGCATTCTTTATGACATTTTAGTCTAGTACTATATTTATATCCTCTTTTTGATTTTAAGTTTTTTTGCTATATAGTATTTTAAGTTTAATCAAAAGTCAACTTAGAAAGGCCATTCTGCCTAAGGGATATTTTTCCATTAAGTATTTGACATATTGGCGGCCTTGAGGGATTATTGGTTTTTGAAGAAATATTAGCAGCTGGAAATTTGCATTTTAATACAGTTCTCCTCAACTACTCAAGCAATTTTATTTTTAAGACCTGTGACAGGCTTCAAAGCCTTAGTTCTAAAGCAATCTTTCCAAGTAGTAGCTAACATAATTTTACTACAAATGATTAAGTTTCCTAATAGGTTTTCCTTTTCAAAATCTTATTTGAGGTGTCTGTGAAATCAATACCAAAACTTTGTGATTTGAACTAGAGCTAGCATTGATAATTTGTCTGAACTAGAGAGAACTGGAAAAGAACTCCCCTCTAAATTCTCAAGCCCAAATTAAAAACAAAGTGAAAACTAAACCCAAACATGGTGTAAGTAAATTCTCTAAATCTAAGGAGGATTAGTATTCTTGATCAGTATTTTTTTTTAAATTATGACCATACAAATAGACTGTCATAAACACTTGTGTTGTCTGCTGTTTGTTGAAGCTTTTGGGTGAATCAGATGCAGAAAAAAGCATTTAGAGTAAAATCAGAACAGACTGCACACTATGGAAGTGCAGATAGCAACTCTATGCATGGGATGTCTGTCCCAGCAGCCATTCAAGAGAAGATGCCCATTGACTTCATGTGTTTTGTGTCAACATAACAAAGGATTTACGAGTCAGTGACAGTTTTGAAAATGGGTTGGACTTAGATAATCTTTCCTGACATGTTAGCATTGCTGATGGAAATTAAGCAGACACAGTTTAATAAAATAATCATACTAATCATACATTAGAGTATGATAGATTGTTTTTTGGGGGCATTTTTTTGAGAATGAAATTACAGGGCAAGTTTTGAATGATACAGGAGTTTAGCTAAATCTTTACATTGTAGAATATAGTTAAACCACAACTGGCTGCAGTTGTAGAATGGAGGGAAAAAAAAGGCATTAGCTGGGACAAAACCATTGCCCAAGTTTTCCATATATCATCAAGTGAAGTGTAACTATTATCTTCAATGAACTCCTTTCAGACGAAAATATGATGTCATTTCTCTTTCTGGAAAAATCTCAAAACCCACAAACCTGATCAAAAGTCCAGCCTAACTGTTGGGAGCTTTTCTATTGACCTTAAGATATCTAAGATTAGGTCTGAAATTCATTATTAGAACCAAAAGTATTTTAAACAAACACAGTAAGCTTTGTGCTTAATGTGCTAGCTTCTATAGAAAGAAAGGCTTTTATTTATGGTATCAGTGTGGCTGACATTCACATCACCTCATTACAACTGAAAGTCTCATTGCAACTGGCAGTCTATCAAGTGATTGTTCTGTTTCATTCAGTAGTTCTGTGAACACAGAAGAGCTTCACTGAATATTAGATTAGTAGAAATTCTACCACATATTATGCAAAAACCCCCAAACCCCAACCAGAATAATTTTCCAAATCAGAGATTCATGAGTTAGCTATCTTTTGACTTCAGTTCCAAAACAGTAAGACAGTTTGTTTTTAATTAATGCATTTTGTGTTTGTCTTTTGATTTCTGAATTTTCAGTTTCCAGTCCTGGTATGAAATACTTGACGTTGTTAAATTTCCACAACTTATTTAAACAATGTCTTTTTACCCCTTTCCACATTCTTTCCCCAAACTGCCAAATCAGTTCTGGACCCAAGGAGCCCACAGTAAGTCTGAATTCAACCTCTATATCTGACCATGCCCTCAAAGCAGTGTCCAGTCACATATCCTGACCCAAACCTCCACTTGGATTTTTCCAATGTCTCTTAATAGAATATTTTGAGTTGGAAAGGACCTTTTGAAGGTCATCTGTTCCAACCTCACTGCAATGAGCAAGGGCATCTTCAACTAGATCAGGTTGCTCAGAGCCTGTCCAACCAGACCTTGAATGTTTCCAGAGATGGGGCATCTATCACCTCGGTGGGAAACCTGTTCCAGTGTCTCACAACCCACATTGTAAACAATTTTTTTTTCATATCTAATCTAACTTGACTGACCCTTAGTTTAAAGACATTTCACCTTGTTCTGTCCCTGCAGACCCTGCTAAAAAGTTTGTTGTCATCTTTCTTATAGGCTTCCTTCAAGTACTGAAAGGCTGCAATAAGGTCTCCTTGGAGCCTTCTCTTCTGCTGGCTGAATGAACATCCCAATTTTCTCAGCCTTTCCTCTTAGCAGAGGTGCTCCATTCCTATAATCATTTTGGTGTCCCTCCTCTGGACTCGCTCCAACAGGGCCATGTCCTTCCTGTGCTGGGGACCCCAGAGCTGGATGCAGCACTGCAGGTGGGGTCTCACCAGAGCAGAGCAGAGGGCCAGAATCCCCTCCCTCGCCCTGCTGCCCACACTGCTTTGGATGCAGCCCAGAACACGTTTGGCTTTGTGGTCTATGAGTGCACATTGCTCATATCTGGCCTCTCATCCACGAGCACCATCAGGTTCTTCTGGGCAGGTCTGCTCTCAATCCCTTCATACCCCAACATGTATGGATGCTGTGGACTGCCTCAAATTGCAGTACCTTGCACTTGGGTTTGCTCATCCTCTTGAGAACCATGAACCACTTCTCAAGCTTGTCCACATCCCTTTGGATGTCATCCCATCCTTTGGGGATGTCAACCACATCACTCAGCTTGCTTTCCACACTAAAAGGCCTGAAGGATCTTCCACAAGTGTGGGCCGTTGTGTTGAGTGCACCTTTCAGTCTGCTGGTTGCCATCTTTTATTTTGCATTTATTCTGAACATCTATAGTGAGGTAAAGAAACAAATAAGGAAATAATCCTTATGTGGGTTAACATGCTTTTAAACCTGTTGACCCCATATAATGATATTCTTTGGTAGAATCAAAGGAACATTTACTTTATAGCCTATCTCAGGTAGTGGCTGAAATTGGATTCTTCAGAGGGGTGGAAGAGCAATACTGTAGAAATAATCTGGCTTAACCTGCTCATCAAGTCTTTTCTTTCAGATGTTCTCAAAAATTGTTTTCTGTCTAAACAGAATGGTTTCTGTTTCTTTCATACAGATGTTTCTATTAAATTTTTTTCAAACTATAAAAACTCAGACAGGGATGAAGCTGGTATATTCTTAGGTTTCAATAATGCCTTTTGGATTGTATAGGCTAATTTAGAACTGCTAAATGGCAGGAATTATACCTGTTTATTTGTCTCAGTTTTAAGTGAATTTTCTCCTCTCACTTGTATTTTAATTTCACTACCCAATCGCGCTATCATTATTTAGAGCAGGATCAGAAAACAACCCCCTTAAACAAAAAGTCAAAAATTGTTTTGAAGACTGTGTGAAAATGGGAAGTTTTAAGATATTTGGCAAACACTTATCCAGTTAGATAAAGAGAATTTAAATAGGTAGAGGTTAATCCATTTGACATGATGACCTATAAAATACTGTTAAAAAAGAAATATGATTTTCTACACTACCCTGGGCTCCTTAACAGTCCTCACTGATGTAACCTGAGTTTGTGTGTGGGGACTGCATTTGTACTTCGAAAGTTATGCATGTACCCCTTTGGAATATTTCCTAAAAATGGAAAAACTTCAATGTACCACTAACTGAATACATCCCAGATCCAAAAAACTTCCTTTTAAACTGGTAATTATGTAAAAAATATGGATTTTGCCAGGCTTGATAAGACCTGTGTGTTGATTCAAACACCTCAGGCAAATAAGATACACACATAAGAATATGATTACAGCTAGAGGCTGTAACTTTATTAACTTAATTAACATAATGATAACTGGGGAGATGCAAAGCAGTTATTTCACCCAATATCACTACCTAACAGGAGGGCTCCAGAGTGCTTTTACCTAGAATATATCAATCAAGTTAATAATAAAACAGGAATCTTCGTTTACATTCCTCAGCAGCTGACAGTCAAATCCTTTCCCCTTTTTCTTCTTTTGTCAGAGATCAAGGTAAAATGTGACTCAGACTATGCTTAAAATTTTCCTGTATACTGGAGCAGGTCATGGACTAATTTGAAAAGCTTGAAAATGTCTGAAAATTTTCCCCTTGAATCACCTTGGACCTTATACCAAGGTCTTGATATCTCAAATCAGCAAGAACTGCAAACTCCCATTTTTCTAAAACAGTTGTCACTATAACTCCTCTGAACCTCCTGAGTTCCTTGGGTGTGTGAAACATGAGAAAATTTACACTGCAGAAAACTAACTTTGAGATACAATGCAGGACAAACAATACACAGTACAACACTCTTACATATTCATGAATCAAAGACTGGCTATAACTTAGAAATGCATAAAGAACTAGAGACCAAGCAGATTTGCTTAGTAAAAACTAAAAGTTAATGGTAGCATCCAGCCCACATAATGGTTTAGTTTGCAGAGCTACAGTTGAAGTATCTTTTATCACAACCCTAGGCTATTTTTTTTTTCTTCTGTTAAGGAAGACCTTTATAATGTACTATGACAAATTTTAGTAGTCTGAAAATGCCAGGAACTAAGTAACTGAGCTTATAAAATTTATACTAGAAGTTGAGATGTTTTCAGTAGAAAATGCAGAGGCACTGGAAGGGAACTTCCCACATGAATGTATGGGTTTGTTGTATTTTTTTCTTTAATCAGGAAAGATTTCCTTATTCAGCATTTAATTTCTGTCAAAACTAGAAAGAACCCAATCCTGTCATTGCAAACAGATAGCCATGCACCAATAGTATGAAAAAACAGACTTTCCATCTTTATTCTGATTCATTTGGAAAGAATTGAACTTGCAATTCTCATATCCCATGGGAGCTACTGCCTCTCTTTTTTCCCCTAAAATCCTCTAAAAGCCTCAGTTTTGGCTTATGCAGAGTTACCATAGGCATACCATAGATAATTTCCTACCCAGTTCTTCAGTGCTCATGCCTTTGAGTAATATTTACCAGTATGTTTCCTTAAAAACTAGCTAATATTTGCAAACTTCTTTCATAACAAGCCTAAGCTCCCAGAGTAATTTTGAGTATTGTTGGATTTAAAACCAAATGTCACAGTCCTAAGAGGTTAGACATGTCCTGAAAACATAAATGAGGATTTTGTTTTCCATGCACAGTAGATGAAGTGGAGAGTTTAAGCCATTCTGTAGCAATGGTCCATATTTCTATCCTCTTTTCCCACAGCCACTGTAGTCATGTTCTCATCTAACAAGTTTGTGTTGAGTCTGACACTCATATGATCCTGCTGAAGAACCTAAATGAGGTCAGTTCAGAAAACCTAACCAGCAGTTAAAAAAACTGTACTAATTAGGTGTAATGGTTTGCCTCCCTTCTCTAAATAAAAAGATTTAAGAGGAAAACCTTGTGTTGTGTTTGTGTGGCAAGGTTTTGGTAGCAGGGGGAGCTACAGGACCGGCTTCTGTGAGAAGCTGCCAGAAGCTTACCTTATGTCCGGTGGTGACAATGCCATCTGGATCTAAGATGGACCCACTGCTGGCCAAGGCTGAGCCCGTCAGTGATGATGATAACACCTCTGGGATAACATAGTTCAGAAGGGGAAAAAAGCAACTGCAGACAGAGAATATATGAGTGAAAAAACTCTGCAAATAGCAAGATCAGTGAACAAGGAGTGGCTAGTTGTGCTTCAGGTACCAGATCAGAGATTCCCCTGAAACTCTTGGAAAAGACCATGGGGAGGCATGCTGTCCCCCTGCAGCTCAGGGAGGTCCACAGTAGAGCAGAGATCCACCTGCAGCCTGTGCAGGACTCCATGCTAGAGCAGGGAGGTGCATTCCAAGAAGCCTGTGACCCCATGGGAAGCCCACACTTTTGCAAGCTCCTAGCAGGACATGTGGAGCCATGGAGACAGAGGAGATGATGCTGGAACAGATTTTCTGGCAGCAGTTGTGATCCTGTGGGAGACCCTCACTGCAGCAGTGCATGAAGAACTGCAGCCTGTCTGTAGAACTGTCTCCCGTGGGAGGGACCTCACGCTGGAGCAGAGGGAGAACGTGTGTAATCCTACCCTGAGGAGGAAGGTGTAGAAGAAACCACGTGTGATGAACTGACTGCAGGCCTCATTCCCTAACCCCTGTGCCAATGCGGGGAAGCAGGCAGACAAAATTGGGAGTAAAGTTGAGCCCAGGGAGAAGGGAGGAGTAGGGGGAAGGTGTTTTAAGATTTGGGTTTTGTTTTCTCATTAACTTATTCTGATTTTGACGCATAATAATAAATATATAATTTCCCCAAGTCGAGTCTGTTTTGCCTGCCAGGGTAACTGCTGAGTTACTTGCCCTTCCTTGTTTTGACCCATGAGGCTTTCCTTATATTTTCTCTCCCCTGCCCAGCTGAGAAGGGGAGTAGTAGAAGAGCTTCGTGGGCACCCGATGTCCAGTTAGGGTCAAACCACTACAATCCTACACTCAAACAATGTAGATAACCTACACAATATCGTTATGAATTTTCTTCAAAATTTGCTGTGTAAGTTTAAGATAATTTTGCCTTCTAAAATAAGTCAGTTTCCTGAGCTATTTCTTTTGTCTTCTGCTGTCTTGTTCTGCATTTAATATAATTTACTGCTCTTGCTCTATGACTGAAATGAATCATTTAATTCACGTAAGCTCTTGGATTTGTTCAGCCTTTCATGCCTTGTCTTGAGTTGAGAACAATATAGACTTAGGAATATAAGGTCAAAAGTGCATTTTTCCATAAATAATAAATTCTTTGGTCATTTAAATAAGTAAGAAATTTCCTACTATAAGTTTTTATCGTGATTTAGTGTGTCAGTTTTGACACTCATCGCCTTAGACATAATATTTAACATTCATCAAAAATACCACTGCCTTCAGACTCCACATTGTCTCAGCATATAAAATGCAGTTACATTTTCATTGGGTGCAAATACCTGTATCTTTAAAATGAATACCATGAAAGCAAACTATAATTGCAAATATTGAAATTAATCCTGCTAAAGGATTTAACTATTCTTAACTTTTGGACACTGCACAGATTATATTCTAGAGACCTCAAACTTTCATTTCTTTATTTGTGAGTTTGTTTTCTCAATGCTTTCTTGTTTTGTGAACACTGGAACTTGTTGGAAGTTGCAACAGATTCATGTAAGATTTTTATTTTAAATTCTGGTAATTTGCAGTTCCTTTGGAACAATTTGATTCCATATGTACATAATAACACTATTCTGTAAACCGAAGGATGTGAAGCTTTCTGGAAATTTTAGTAGAGGTCTGTGAGGTCAGTAAGTCAGTTCTAACAACCAAAAGTGATTGAGCAAGTGACAATATCTGGTGCTCCACTCTATGACCAAGATGAACAACATAAAATTAAAACACTCTTTCTAGAGAGTTTACTAGAACTCTTCTTTGTGAAAGGAAACCAATACAAAATATACAAATTTACTCTCGTTTGATTTTCAGCATCTCACAGGGCATATTTTTATATTACCTGAAGAAGTAAGAATTCTGAAAACTTAGCACTCATTCACTAGGATGGCCCTACTTGAGCAGGGAGGTTGGACCAGATGACCCACTGTGGTCCCTTCCAACCTGACCCATTCTGTGATTCTCTTAAATACTTCAGTTTCTTGCAAAGTGTTCTAATGCCCATGGTGAGAAGAAAGAAGGAATGGACATTATACCACTTCTACTATGTTCTGTAGTGATTAGACATTAGGAATTGCTATATGTCATTAGAAGCTGGCTATTTACAGAGTGTACTTATAAGGAAATCATACTTATTGTGGATGTTGACTTTTAGAAAAAAATGAAGCATGTTATTCTTTCTTATGAACATACTGCTACTCTGTACTGAAAATATGAAGCATTACAGAAAAAAAATACAGGTAGAAAAAGAGGTGTCTTCAGTAGACATTTGTAAGATGTTCTGTGAGTAAAAGAAGATGCATAATTTACTGCAGCCCCAGGGAGGCTATAAATTATATTCAGACAAATCACTATTTGCTCTGTTATTGTAGTGAAAAATTCTCCTAGCAACTACTATGCCGTACTGTATTTGTTAGTTAATATACAAAACATGCTTTCTTAAAGGAATGTATACAACTAGATGACAAAGACCTTTATCTTTCCTGGCAAAGTCCATAGGGTAAAATGTTTAATATTCAGTTGAGAGAGAAAAGAAATCTTTTAGTTGCTCTAGGCTATTTGGATTAAAAAGTAGAAACGTAAGATGCAACATGTGTCAGAAGGTGAAAAGAAAGGGCAAGACAAGTGCTAAAACATCAAAAGAGGAGAAAACATAAACCAACATATTCCTAGGTGAGTATTAAAACACACACACACAAAAAGAATGAAAAAAGTGATAATATAGCCTGAAATAAACTATTTGAATAATTATATAGAAAAAGAAGTAAATGAACTAGTAGCAGCTAGAGGTACTGTGTACCTAGAAAAGATAAATGGGTATTATAAAGAATGATTTTGTGTATTTGTTATAGGCCACCTGACTTGGAATGGAAAATTCCTACATCAACTCTTGAAGTGTTAAAACGCAAAAGCTACTATATTCACAAGGGACTTAACAATAACCATTTTGAAACCCATTAGGTAATGAAGACAGTAAAACATGAAAGTAGTTCCAAGAATACCAAGAAGACAGCTTTATGATCCAGAAAGTAGAAAATGCAACCAGAGGAGAAACTGTCCTGGATCTACTTCTTCAATAGGGAGGAACTAATTGAGAACGTGACTATAATACAGAGCTACTTGCCTTACTCACCATATGTACCTGATTGTAAGAAAGTAAATCCTTTTGAATGAAGAAACTGAAGAAATATGGCACAGCAGAGGAAGAATATGAGACAGACTAGAAAATGTCTTTGCAAAACTATTAACCCTGCCTTGCAGTCCTAGGGAAAACAAAGTATACAGTCCTCTAGGAACATACAGAGAATTGTTCTGCACAGCAATGATGCTTGACACATCACTGATGAACTGATACTAGAGGTCACCAATTATCTGAGTAGTTTCTCTCCTGAGCTGTTTTTCTCTTGCAATTTGCAGCATTGTGTCACTATGGAAAAGTAAGCTGTCAGTGAGTTAAGTGGAAGAAGACTAGTCACAGGAGAATGGAGCATGATGCAAGCTAATTTAGCCCATTTTGTAATTTAAGCTAATTTGTTTTAAAATTATATAAGATATAAATCTACACTACATAGACTGCAACACAGAAATGTTTTCTGCTGTTGCTTGACCCTCAGGAGGATGAAGATGAGAACAGAATAACAGAAGATTCTGGAGCACTCAAACTCCTTTGAGTCTTCTCCAAGAAGATCTCTAGCACTGATTCCAGTCTTCATTGGCTAAGTAGTCTCATTGCTTCATTGGCTTCATTTTACTGGGTAGTCTCTATTCTGCTTGGTCTGTTTTCATCTACACAAAACTCAACAGAATCAGACTGAAAAACAAAATACTAGGGCCAGTTCATAACCTTGCTGTACCAATAATTAACAATGGACTCATACTCATCTCACTCACTTTCTGCTTCAGGCCCTTTAAGCAGAGCAACTTCCCAGCCTTTTTCATCACAAGGTGATCTCCCTTCCCATGTGTGGGACTCAGCGTTTGTCCTTGATGAATTTCATCAGTCCCCTATGCCCTATTCTTCCAGCCTCTGCAGGTCCCATTGGGTGGCAGCCCTGCCCTTGAGGCTGTTGACCATCTTCTTCAGTTTGGTGTCATCTGCAAACTTGACATCATTTTTTCTCTTCCTCCAATATTCTTTCTTTTGAATAAATTATGTCTCTTTGCGTGGCATTGTGTGAGGTGCCTGTCTGAGGCATCTTTAGCAGGTCACCTTCCCATAAACCTCAGAGCTTTCCTGATACATCAAGAATGTCTGTATTTGTTGGAGTACCTAAAACTCAAAAACTCTGTGGACTGATTATGGGAGAGTTGTGCTGTGCTTTAGTTCTTACCCCAAGTTGTGACAGACACTTCCAGATTGGACTGAACTGAAAAAAGAATGTATATTCATAGGAAATGGATTAAGTGAAATATTAAGAACAGATATTGTTTACTACAACTTTGCAATGGAAACATCATGTAGATTCTATTATAGTTTCTTACTTTAAAAATCTTGAATAATTTGCTGAACATTAAGGCCGTACTGCCACCTTATTTAAAAAATATAATGTGATCTTTTAATGATGTTTTAACCCTGACAAAAATTCGACCTCGTTATTCAGCTGGTTTGACCAGCTAATTTGGAAAAGCAAATCTGCCCAGAAAAAAACGTGAAAAAAATCTGCCATTTTTCACTTTCTGCCTCAAGCATGTAACTATGAATGATTCATAGCACTTCTTGCTCTGTGACAGATTCATTATTAAAAGTTTATTTAATTATCAATACTGTGCTCTGCTCTATTAAGAAAATCATATTTTATATTGACTATTACTTGTGAATGAAGTTATCAGCGTCATTCAATCCACTCGGAATCCTGAACATCTGTTTCATTAAGCTGATGATGTTTGGTATCGACATGTTTAATGCAATATATTTTCCAAGGGCGTATTGGCAGTTTCTCTGTGTGTTAAGAGAACTCTCTGGTGTAAGCTACTATATGTGACACCGTGTGTCCTGTTTGTTATCTGGATGTTTGGGGTATATTTGCGGCTCAAAACCACAGAGAGACTATATTGCAATATCCACTTCAGTAGTGCCAGATTAATTTATTTCATTGCTTTTTCATTGCAAATGTGTGACAAGAAACTTAATGATCTCAGCATGTAAATTATATCTGGACATACAAAATAAAGGGATTTCTAATCCACTGTTAATGTCAGTTGTTTCCAGTTTGCCTAAATGCATTAAAAACATATTATGATATAATGGATATAATGCTATCACTAACATTAACATATATTAATGCATGCTTTTTTTCTTTTCTTCATTTCATTTTAGATTAATATCCATTACCATTATCAATGTTTTATCTATTTTATGCTGGAAATTGAATTTTGCATTAGTGAATGTTTAATAGGAAGATGAGAAATATTCCAAAATAGAAAAGATTTATGTTTTTTTCTATTTAAGATTGTTTTCATGCTTAAAGGATATTTTCTGCTTGTTTTCACCATTTGCAATAGTGTTTATCTTGGAAAATACCCGTGTGAATAATTGGGTTTTTCTAAACAGAGGTTCCATATTTAATTCAGAAGCTTTCTTTAAAAACATATGGTACAATTACAAAAGAATGTGGGCTTTAATATTTATTTTAAATATACAAACCACAAGGAAATCAATGATCTTTTTGCTCACTTCAGTGGGCTAGGTATTATACTGCTTTCTGTGGCTAAAATACGTTACATTATGAGGAATCAATATTCTGTTTCTTTCCCTGTCAAGTCAAATTCTGTATCTTGCCATTAAGCATTTTTCTATCTCAAAGTTTACACATATAATAGTGACTTAGCAAGTGCTGTCATAAAGATGATGCCCTTTTAGAGATAAAAAATTGCAGAAGAGGAAGTACTTGCGATATTTTGAAATGATTCTGTGTTTCAAGTATTCTGAGGTTTTGGGGGTTTTGTTTTGGGTATTCTTGTGTGTGTGTTTATGTGTATTTTTTTTAAATTAATTTTTATTGTACCAACTTTGGAAAAAACCCTAATCCACTCTTGAAATACAGATCAAATTAAAAACAGGAAAATGCCAGCATTTATATTTAGTTATTTAATTAATTTGTTTGAGTAGTCTATAAAAAATTAGTCTAGGAACTGGCAGAAACATAAGGCTTTATCTTTCATGCATAAGTAAGCCTTACAGTGAATCAAGCAACTGTCTTCAAAGTATAAAGCAGTGTTTATAAATAATGATCAATTAATATGCAGTTAGAATCACGTACAACTTTGTCTTGATCAGTAAAACCTTACCTTAAGCAGGAGTTCTTGTAAGACTCTTTGTCCCCTTAACCTTCAACTTTCTGTCTTCGGGTCTATTGAAGAACTAGAAGATACATTTTTTTCATTAGAATCTTCAAAAATCTCTATTTTAATATACCTGCCTAGACTCAGTGGATGGACCAACTTTCCCCCTTGATGACTATTTACTAAATCCCTGGCCAGAGATGATGACAAATAATTCCCTTAGAAATGAACTATGTGGAACTGTTGTAATATGGGAGATATGTTCAGGAATGTGAAGAAAGGTTCTTGGGATCTAAATACGATATTCAATCAAAATGAGAAATTTAAACCACAAGAACAAACAGCACAGAAAAATGGAAGATTAGGATTTGGGAACTTTATTCCAGGTCTTCTATAAACTAAATTAATATTGTAATTCAGGTCATGGCATTGAGACTATGACTCTTTATGGACCAGTCTAGCATCTTCCAACTAAAACATTCAATGAATTCTCATGCTAGTTAGTATTAAAAAAAAATCAGTTTGGTATCTCCCTCCAGACAGAATTCTGTGAATACATGTGTTTGTGTACATGTAGTGAAAAAAAGATTCCAAATCACCACATATTTTCACAGAAGTTTAAGATCAAGCCATTAAGAACTTTATCATAAAGCACTAGCTATCAACATTAATGTATGTATTTTCCAATTTCTAAATTCTTTAATATCTTGTACAAATTTAAAACAGAAAACAGAGGCTAAACAAGTTGCAAATACCACAAACTCTGTAGTTCTAGTTTTTACATGGTATAACATAAATTAATCTATATGTAAATCATTGAACGATACCAATTGATACTGGAACACTGTATATTAAAATATCTTCCTTCATTTCTCCCTCTAATAAAGCAAATTCTGTGAGTTTGAAACCATCCTGAGCCTGCCAAACTCACCAAAAGAGCCAAACACCCACCAAGCTAATATATGCAACCAGACTTTATAAGAGCAACAACTGACAAACCTGTCCATTGAAACCAGCACAGTCACCACTGTCCCTTCCTCCACGATCCCAAAGGGAATATCAAAATTCATAGGCAATCTTCCAGTGAAAGTTCTGTGCCCAGTGCCATATTGAAACTATGCATGTGAAGTAATGCAATCACATTGTGTCAAAATGGATTCACTTGGTTGACTAAGACACGGAGAAAATTTTCAACAAAATAGCTATTTCGTGATCTATTAAGTCTGATGCTCAACAGGCAACTACAAAACAGCTGCAAAGATAAATCTTTCAATTAAAATTGTAACTCTGACTTATATTCAGATTTATGTACTTAATTGTGATCCTGGTTTTCAGACACATTCCAGTCTCTCTTCATGATTTTCTATTTTTTACTAGTTAAATAGTTTATCCTTGCAGATCATTAAATATAGTTGTTTAACTTAATTTTGTTGTTTGAAACTGTGATTTGAGTTTGCTGCTGTTTTGTTAAGCATCAGGAAATAACTTATTTTTAAAGTCTGTCTTCTATTTCCAGTTACTTAATCTGATGTGCTTTCTTCTAAAATTCTTACCTGACATATACTTATTATGTATAGAGTTTTCAGAGTATTGGAAGTTATTTAGTACCTTTAACAAGTCAAAATTTAGAGCGAGATAACGAGAAACATCTATCAAGCTCTAGTCAGTAGACAATATTTCAGAGTACTCTTGTAATATGAAGAAAGGTACCCAAGTCCCTACTCCAAATCCAGAAATAGTTTCAATTTAGGTCTCCAAGCATTTAAATGTTTGATCCAATAAGTAAATTTCTGACTGTATTTATGTCATTTGTCTTTGCAATAGTTTGAAGAGTTTAATAGAAACCTGGTGTGGAAGAAGAAGAGAGAACAAAAAGAAAAAAAATCTTTATTTTGATATTACAATGTGAGTGAATGGGTATTTTTCCCTACACAGTTGCTGGCACTGGGAGTAGTTCAAAATTCATGGGTAGAATTGAGATGTAAAATTATTCAGCCGTAGTTCTTTTAAGAAAAATTTCACAGACTTCAGGGCCTGGATTTGCTCTACGTCCACTGCCTGCTTCAAATTGCATTACAGACTGAACTGTACACGGACTTTATCACGTTTATCTTAATACATTGAAGGAATTATTGTTAAGATTGAATTTGTATTATCTATTTCTATCTAAAGGGGAAAAAATGTTTTTTTTTTCCATTGTACCATCTTTATTCTTGATGAGTTGTATGGAGTGTAAATGTAACCAAAAGGAAAGGAAAATCCCCCACTCAATTAAAGAAGTATGTCTTGAAGTAAAGTACATTCCAAACTGACTTATTTTAAAGATGTTGATTTTTTTTCTTCCCTGTGTGAACTTTTTGTCCTGGCTGGACTTCGCACAGTGTAACTCATTGCAGCCCACTGAGAGTACTGTGTTTCAAAATCACTAGACAGTTAAGAAATGTTCTCTAGAATTAGCCTGGAAGAAAACTCCCAAGAAACCACTGATAAGTCTGCATTAACATAAAACAAGCATGTGAAAATATGTCCCAAAAAATTAGTTAAATATTTTTCAACCTTTATGGCAACATTTACCTAGAACATTCTTTTTTTGCTCAGATTTTAAGAAAAAATATTAGATTTTCCTCAAACTGTTTGAATTTATCCCTCAGGTAATATTTTTTCCATTGGACTTAGCATTAAAAAATAAAAAAATTATCTGCTGCAAATGAACTATAAAGATCCTTCTTTCTCTCCTTCCACACTAAGATCTTCTTCACAAATAAATAGACAGTTGGCATCACAGGAACTCATTCCTTCAATTACTTTATGATACAAATATGTTTTACTAGAAAACTACTACTTCTAGAAGACCTACGGTGTAGTCTGCTGATTCAGCAGAGCATGTAGGGTTAACTAAATGTTTTGCTTCAGTAGATTTATACTTATTAGACCTTCACTTATTGCAGTGAGCCATTTTTGATTAATGTTGCTATTTCTGTTTGATGGCTTTGCCTCAAGGTTCTCACAATTTTATGAAATATACTTCTGCTTAAGTTTGTTTGATCGATCAACTCTCAAATCAGATAGTTATGACAATTTACAATTAACTTTGATTTTGGACTTTTAAATATAGTTGAGTTATTCTTTGAAATGGGTTCTTAACCTGTGAATTTATGGTCACTTCTTTTCTAAATATTGACTAACTCAAGTTATTTTTGTAGAAATTAGGAACACAGTATACTACCAGGAAAATGGTACAGTGTCCAGTCACTTTAATATTTGGGAAACGAAATTAAAATTTGTGCTGTATTTGTACAGAGAAACATCACATATTGCACTTGCAAATTATTATGATGAATTACATCTTTGTGATGAACTGGTGATATGTGAATTCTAATACGTATTTCTGGGGAAAATAAAGAACAGATGTAATCCAGCAAACAACAGAGAAATTATTTACTAATCTTATATATAATGGAAACTTTGTTCAAAATTTCAAAGTGACTGCAAGGCAGGAGATCAGGAGCTAGTGGCAGCACAGAGCTCTACCAACCAACTCCCAGAGTATAGTTAGCTAGGTAACACAGCATGTATAACACACCTGAGAATCTGATAATTTTAAGGGAGCTCATCAATGCATTAGTAGAAGTATCTGAATCACTTTCACTCTTTTCAGATTCTCTAACTGCATCGTCGACAACAAAAACTTTATGAAGCCTTCTTCCAAAGATTTTCAAAGTCTAGTTCAGCAGCATCCAAACTACAAATTGACAACTTGCAGAGTTAAAAATTCTTTAACTTGCAGAAAGAAAAGATCACCTTATTTTTAACTGTAAAAAATTAAGAAACTATTACTACCCCTTATGGAAGTAAATGAAGATTTTTTTAGGGCAATTAAAAAATGTTTAAAATGGTTTGAAAAAAAGCAAAAAGCAAAATAAACCCCCAATATCTTTAGATCCAAGTTGATCTGTGCCAATTTACTTCAACATGTCCTAGAGAACACAGCAGATAAGTGATACACACATATGGCTGCTAAGTATAAACTACCAAAGATATTGTGGAAATAATGTGGAAATAGACTGATAGTGATAATCAATATCATTTAGTCAAAATCTAAGATGACATAAATGATCTCTTCCCTTTTCTCCTTCCCTCCAAAACTAAAATCTTAGCCACGATTTTTTGTTTCTTTCAAAGATAATACATTAAGCAAATGATCTGATAAGAAATTGAAATTGCAATAATGGAGAACGAAAAGGATTTGAGCAGGATCTCAGGAATCTGAAATAGTGAAAAATAGATCAACTTCTACATATATTTTCCATATTGTTTTCATTTTTGCATGCAATCTATGCTCTTCTGGGCCTTTCATACCCTGTTCCTCAGGCTATGTGACTGGTAATATTGTACTAACGTCATTATTAATGCCTGTTTTAATAGTTTCCTGCTTCAGTTAATAAAGCAACTTCCAAGGTATCACCAGAACAATGTTGATGTCCTGCATAGCAAGTTGGATTCTTTTTCTTGTTTGTTTGGTTAGTTTGCTTTTTGGGGTGGTTTATTTTTTTGTTGTTATTTTTTAGGTGGGTTTTTTTTCAGTTTGGTGGGTGTTTGCTAGTATTGGTAAAAGGAAATATATCCAACGTTGAAATAGCTCTCTTCTTTTAAGAGAGTCAGAAACTCTTATATTCTATAGTGTTCATGCTCCTGAAGGGAAAAATGCTTTTGGCTGGTAAATCTATTAGCAGACTAATGAACATGCTTATGTTAATAGCATGTATTGCCAAGGGTTGAATAATCTATTGATTTCCCTCAGTTGGCCTACTTATTTTTTCACTTATCTTTCTTACCTACTCTCTGTCCTAGCTTGTTACGTTGTTATTCATGCTGAATCTCACCTAAATCAGAGGTTCCTTGGGATGACACTGAGGTTGCTGTTAAGGAGGAAGAATATTCAGCGTGGAAAACTGTGTTGTACCACATCTCCAGGTGAATTTTTGGTCTCCAGTTCCAACTTATCGAGTCTCTTTAAGCGCCATATGTCTCATTTCTAGGTGATTCCTGTAGTGTAGGCAATTTCTCAGGAGGGCTGTATAGTTACCTTGTACGGAATAGGGAAGTGAAGTAAAACAACATGAGAAAGTAGAGTTTCTCCTGGCCTCTTAGTTGTGGGAAATGCTGTCTGGGTCTATGCTGTGGGACATAGGTCCTCTGAAGTAGGTCCCAGGTTTCTGATACCATGAAAAGATAGACTGAATTCCTTAGTCTCCCTGACTTCCTTTGTCAGGAACTTCAAATTCATGTGCTGAGAGGAAGGAAGGATGCTCTTTGGAAAGACGCACAAAGGGATTAAACAGAGTGTCTTGGGAAAGCAACTGACTTGTAAGAAAAGACAAACTGAAAGTGAGCGTCACTGCTTGCCAGAGGAGACTATTCTTTCAGGAGATTTTTGTGAGACCAGTATTTTGGCAAGAAAGCCCATACATGTTGAGCAATGTGCAACTGCCGCTGTTTTATTTATGACAGTTATGACACCCAAACCTACCAATGAAGTGCAATTTAAAATATTATCCTGAATTAGGCATGTGTCTATGAGTACTTTTATATCTTATAGCCATTATATTGGATAACTAAGTAGATACTAAATAAACAACCTTAATTAAGTGTTTCAGAGACAATAGGCATACATCCTCATTTTCTCTGGTGTTTAGCTAGTTGCACAATATTGTGTGGTATAAACTATTTATTGTGAGTATATTTTGCTGTGAATCTGTATTCCTATATAAATACATAAACCTAAATAAGACTAAGAAGATAATCAATACTCCATTGTTACAATACTTGTCTAAGATTTTGCTTGATGGGATGGATTTAATATTTTGAAACAGATCTAAAAGAAAAAGCTGAGGTAGCTGAAGGTTACTATTCAGTTGAGGCTTTGATATTTACTTTCTACCAGTGAGGAACATATGTATTCTACTGATCACTCAACAGTTGAGACATTACAACATCCTTACTATTCTTTAACTTTTAAGGGTTAATAATAAAATGCTAATTTCCAATACAATGCAAGTGGAGGTTACTGCCAAGTTGTGGTAAGATGATAACACAGCAGAGATACAGTTCAGAAGACACAGGTTGTGTTCTTGATGCTCTTATTTCTTGGGTGGTTGACGGGAAAACATGTGACAATTGGTTTGAGTGATTTTTTGAGTGAGCAGGCTATTATTTTTCTTATGGCATCATGAAGGGTAAGTGATTTCTTTTGTAACTGCAGGGCAGGTTTTGTGGAGATACATGACCCAAACCATAATAAAACTCAGTGAAGGGCATCAGTGAAGGGAATAGGGGCCTTTATTGTCCAAGTTACACTGGATTACAGATGGCTGGATTAGAACCTTTTTTCTGATGCCATACTTACAAATGATGTGTTAAGGTGCTGTGCAATGCATGAAGTGGAAAAACAGATTTGTTTTCTAGTGTGGGACACTGAAAGTGATTACATTAGCCTCAACAGTTGTGAATTACTTCAAACTCCTAAAGGAGAAGGCAATGCAAAGCTTAATGTTTCTGTATTTTCTATGAGGAAGAATGACAAAGAGTCAAGATTGAAGAACTGTGGCAGATGAAAACAGAGTGTCATTGCTATTAATGTTTCATTAATTTCTTTCTTCATAAATTAATGATATTGTTAAATATGTTTCCCTAAAAGAATATTTTAAGGTCTAGCAATTAGTCATTGTTTTTAGAGTGGTTTTAAATCCTCAAGTTAAATTCTAATTAATTATACAAGATATTCTTACTATTTATGACTCCTGTTTTTCAGAACACCTTTGTTTACCTAGCTAATTTTATTTTCAGTCTGGTCAAGTAATATAATGCTTATTAGGATATTAAAAACATAGCATTTAAACTGTAAATAAGTTATCGCCTCCAAAAAAAAAGAACACAGATGAAAACAATATGATAAAGCTCATAGTTGAAAAAAATTATGCCGTGGGAAAAAAAGTAATTTGCACAATTAGGTGATACAATAGACTGTTCCATAATTAGGTGCAATACAAGCGTAACCATCCTTAATATCAGTAGTATGCAAGCCTTTCAGACTTCATTAAAGAGTTCCATTGGAACATGTGAATAATAGGATTAATATAGCCATGGGCACTGCTGGGTCAGCTGGCAATAGATCAATCCACAACGTAGAGCATATTAAAAGGATTATAGATTAGCAATTAGATGGCTTTTTCATGAGCAAGAAATAGTTCCTCAAGCTTTGCCAAAGGTTAACAGAGATAGGATGTCGATTTTTCCAGTTTATAATCCAGTAAGAGCTATAAGGTGAGGGAAGTTATGGCATTTTCAGGACGGTAGAAATGATATGAGCAAAATGCAACAAACCTTTCAGGATCAGTGACTTGGCTTCACAGAGAAACTGTTCTTACACAAAATGTAAAATATAAATATATACTGTTAAAAACTACATCTCTAAGAGAGAAGATTTTAAGTGAACTGTCTGGGAGTAAGAGACACATTTTAAGCCCTTATCTATAGCATTCTGCTTGAAAACTTTTGTTGCATTTCAGAGAATACGTAAATAAGTTATCTAATTCAAACTCTACAAATCAATGTTGAGCATTACTAACATTACACACCACTGGAATTATAGTTTGACACTTACTTTTAGCTTGTCAATAATACAGATATCTAAGAATTTTTTTATAGCTTCCTGATGAAATAGTGGATGGCAATATTGGCATGTTTTCAATAAAGAGAATGTAGTATGTAGGATCAATATATATTGATCACAATGGGAGCTGATCCTCAACATTTCTAAAAATCAGGTCACTTGCTTGGATACCTCAGTGTGCTTTTATTTCATATGTCTAACTCTGAAAATATGGGCTTTTGTATAAAGGGAGAATTAAATGCATTTAAAAAGTTGAAATGGACATTTAAATGGGAAATAAATCAAGGATACCTGGAAATAAAAGAATGATTAACAGTCAATAATTCATTCAACAAACTTAAACATTTATATCTGTCCATGAATAAGTTTAACTCCCTCATTATTCAGCTGCCTTGTTATCTTTCTGCACAAATTTTTGGACAGAGGCCTGACAACATTTTCCTGAGTCTATTTATTATTCCATTAGAAATGTGTTGGTGAATTTGTTGAGATTAAATGTAAGCAAATAGCAATAAGGAATTGTCTGAATAATATCTCTGTTGAACAATAAAGTGTAAGTTTTAAGAAAACTTTTTTTTTTAAGAAGCATTAATATTTGCAAAGTATTGTAAAAAAATATATGAATTTACTGAAAACTATTTTAATTTTAAGGATTAACTCTCATGGTTGTACAGGTTAAATGACATTTAGACTAATTAAAATACCTCTTAATAAATTAATAAAGCCAGCCTTAGCTGCAAACCTTTTCATAAATTGTATGAAATTTACTGCACTGCCTTCACTGTAACAACAGCCCCTGTAGAGATCTGCGAGTTGGCTGAAAGGTTTAAAATTTTTTCTCCCTTATTCTACACAAACCAGCAGCTATGTTGGGGCTGTAGCTATACCAGATACTTTTATGGATCATTCATTTGTTTTAAAAAACAAGAACTTTCTGATGGAATCTGTCTCTCTGAGTACCTGAAAAATTATGATGCAAAATCTGTCTCTAATTCTGAATGTCTCTTTAATGTGCCCATTATATGTTATTTGTTCTAGGGTAAGAGCATCGACTTTCTATACAGACAACACTGGAAGGGTAGAGGATTACATATAATAAATACGTGATTTAAAATTTTTTTCACAGTATTGCTTTCTAATACTGGGAATATACACTAATATTTTAATCTCAGTTAACCTCAATTTTTTACTAATCACTCTTGGCACTCAGAAAAGCATAAAAGGCAATATTTTCTATTTTTAAAGTTTGAAGACTGCACTTCTCACTGAAATCTGTATAATTACTACTTTGACTTTAGCTAAAGTGTAGGGGAAATTTTATAAAGTAGGGATTTCTAATTACAATTCTTTTCAATTTAGTTTAATTGTGACAGCTGCTCTGATTTTGACAGACAAGAAACAAAGTGTTTGCATTGCAATGACAGCAATGTCCATGACACTAATTGCAACTTTTGTTGGAAAATGTCATGAATAACATTTCAAATAGGATCCAAACATAAGGCTGACTCTTCTCTCATTTTACGTTGCAACAGAATTCTGGGATATTAACATTATTTTTGTCTTAGTTAGACTAATAATTTTTTGTAGCAACTACAGTTAGTGAAATAGGTAGCAGCCACCAATTATCACTGAAACAGTCCAGTCAATTCACTGATTTTATAAAATGTTTGGCACCATTGCTCCTGAGTGACCAGAGAATGGTGTTATATGCCTAATCATTTTCTTGTTTAATACTGAAAACATGAAATGAGGTTGCAATTATTTCTAGAACTGAGACATTTGCATTTTTTTGCCAAAATCAAAAAGTGACAACTGCTAAAGGTGGAATCTTCATAAGCTCACAAACAATGTAGGAACAGAAGGCCCATTGGTTTTTTTCATGTGGCATGAGCTTTTAAATTTGACTTAGATGAGACTTTTTAGAGTGTTTAAATACTGTGAGAGTCTTGTTTTCACATTTTTTTGCTTTTCAGCCTAGGTTTGATAACTTTAATCCATCGTTAAATTGGATGTTTTTATAAACCTCACTATGATTCTTACTCTTCCTTAGGTGCCTACATAGTCAATATAGACATGGCCCTCATAGAAAATCCTACCTGGAGTATGCTAAGATCTTGCCCAGGGGAATTAAAATGGAAAGGAAACATACCTTCCCATTTGCAATATTACTGCTTTAGGGATAATTGATAAATTCTCTTAGAGCGTGAGGAAATTATAATGTCCTATCTTTAAAGCATTTTTGAACATGTATATAATATATGCTTGCAAGAGAAAAAATGTTGGAAGGAAATGTTCAGGAAATATAAAATTGGGGTTGTTGGAATTGAATTTACAGAGCATTTTCTCCTTGGGAATGTTGAAGGCGGGGAAGGGGACACAAGGTTAGGTTTCTTAAACTGACACAGAGGTAGCTTTTACCTAGGGTTAATAACTAGTGCAGTGTCCTGAGGAGTGCTTTGGTGGGACTTCCTTTTGTATATCCCAGTACTTGAGAGAAAATGCCAAACTTGTCTGCATGTTTCATGAAGTACTCTTCATAGTCAGACCCATGTTTTCTACCTTAAAATATTTCTGATATTATGTCAGGTCACAGTATTAGTCATTTTCCTGTACTACATGGCATCTCCATGTGTCCTGACTGCATCAGGTTTTTTTGATTTATGTCTTCTGTAATGAACTCAGATTGCCATAGCTGCTTATTGCTTATCTATCAATGCATTTTATCTCCAGATCTCTGTCTGGTTTCATCATTTTCTTCCTTGTCAGCCCACACAAATGTCTTTAATGTCACCTTCTCACATTGTATAAAGAATTCAGACCCATTGAGATGAGTGTGATAAAATCCCTCAGCCCTTCCTATATTAAAGCTGCTGACATGAAACTACCTTTCCCTACTCATCATACAACATACAGCTTCTATCCTGTGGAAGCACGATTGACTAATACTGAATAAAGTCTAAACCCTTACACTCCACTATCTTAATTCATGTCACAGCTGGGTAATAGAATGGTAAGTTTACAGATATGCAGACATGCATAATTGTATGAAGGAAATGCTCCCCCAGTAACTAGCATATTTCCTTCTGTAGATAAAGACTTCTCGCTGAGGCTATGTTATATTCCCCACTCACTTGTGAACTTATGGGAGTGACAATGACTAGCCAATCTGTCCTTCCCAGAGTCCTTTTCCACTTATGTTTCCCTTAGGACAGGCTCCCCTTTGTGGGAGAGTGTCCTATAAAGCCGTCTAGATCTCTTCACCTCCACAGGACATTGTAAAGTCACTACTGCTAGTACCAGAAAACTCAAGAAGCTACTTCTGCTCAGGCTGCAAAAATCCATAGTTATGTTAAATAAAGAGCAGTGATCTTCTCTCAAAACTTCCTCTCTAAGGGTGAATAATCAAATTCAATTTCGTTTGGGTTTTGCAGTTGGATTTTGTGATGTTTAGTAAGGTTAAAATGGCAACTGTAGCCTCCCTACAGCTGTGAAACTGGTAATGGCTCTCAGCTGAACCAAATCCCAGTGAGCAGCAACAGCTGAACATCAAAACAGCCCTTAGCCTCCTGTCACTATTCATTGACGCTGATTTTCTTTTCTGTCAGATATCTTGGAGACTCTTACCTTCTGTCCACTGTGGGTGATATTAACAAATAGATTTGAAAATCATTACTGAAGGCTCCCAAACTTCTGTAGCTGTAAGCACACCTGAATTGAAATCTGCTAAATACCTCCTTAAGATGTGTGGATTTCCTTGTCATCCATTAAGGCTTTTTTTCCCCTTAGCATAATATAATGTACACCTATTGTTATAGAGTGCTGTTTTCCCCTTTATTTAGGTACATGCTTATGCTTTCATTGTTTATATTATAGAAAATATAAAATTCAATGGTAAGCTTGTTATATTCTGAACATTATTGGTATTATTTATTCTTCTAAGTTATACACTTCTTTTTTCTTCAATTGCAGGTGAAAGAGGATATAGTAACATCGATCTATCTGAACATTGATATCTATTTTTTGTTGTAGTTATGGAGTTGTATGGAGAACTTTGTCTATAAATAAGTCTATCATGTGGAATAACTGTTTCAGTTGATAGTTATATTTGAGAGTAATTGTATGATATAGCACAGAGAAACAGCTCATTTTTTCTTTCTTTATGCTAAAAACTTTTTGAGAGTAAGGCATAGTTTATATACTTTCATGGAGATTTCCCCAGAAAAATACCCGTTTCCTAAAAGGTGCTAGAGAACATGATTGCGTGTAGATTTAATGGAAAGATTTTTTTCAAGTTATAGAATGCTAAAAAAAGACTAAATTTTGAGGGTCTATACAAATGTAGTTTCATATTAATTTTTTAATCAAAAATAATTGTTTTATAATCAAAAAAGAAACATAGAAAGTATTTCCCTGGTATTTCTACCTAAAGCATATTTCCAAGAATAACATGTCTTGAAAAAGATGTGATTCTGTATTGTGCCCTCTACTGTTTGACTATTGCAGGAGTGTGATAGAAGTGATATGTAATCTATAATATCACGGTCTAAAATTATCTCAGGTCAGAGGCAGCAAAGTTTGCATGAGTCCTTCTTAGAAATATATATCGTATTTTTCCTATGCTAAATGTCTTTTCAGTCAAATTACTGTGGGAAAACTAAGTCAGATTTGCTGAGAACTCAGGGTCTTATATTGGTTTTGAATATTTTGTACACAAAATGTGTAATGTGTTGGAGAATTTCTGCATCCAGGCAGAAAATGGTACTGTAATCTCAATAGGGCTATGCCCATCACAATCTAACTATAAGGATTCTTTTTCTCAGATTGGATAATTTCATGACCTGTTCAGTTATTCAAAGGGTAATAATCAGATTCCTGATTATGCTGAGAAATTGCCTCTGAACAGCCATCCTGGCCAGTCTTATTAAACAAACAAGGTATATGACTTATGGGTCACAAACCTCTTGATAGATCCTGTTGTAGAATACTGATATAATTGACTGCACATGTTCACCTTTATTTCACATTATATCTCCTTTGGGAATTATTTCAGTTTATCCATAAACTGAAAAAACCCCAACCCAACCCCACATCCAAAAAACACAAAGAAATACAAACCATAAGAAAACTGTCATGGCATCACCAGAGGAAGTCTAGTAGTGGTTGTCCTTCTTGTCTTTAAAGGCTCTTACTAAATATTTCTACTCTTCTCTGTTTCTAGGCTGACTGCAATGTGCTGTCTGTATGTGTCCTTCTCAGTTGTATTGGCAAATTGCATTTATTTCATCATATGTTGCCATAAAAATAAGCTCCACGAGTGGAAGTAACAAAGGAAAGTAAGGATCTGGACAGGGAAAAGGCCAAAGAAATAGCAAAGCATTGCTTAGGGAAAGGACCAGAAAGAGCAAAGTGCACATTACTGCTAGCAGTATAGAATGTGTATGGTGGTGGCAGGTAATCATAATTCCTACTTACTCGTCCAACATAGGACTAAAAAGGGGGTTATTGTATGAACGTTGATGATATGACTAGAAGAAGACAGAATTTGCGTGATGGAATTCTCCTTAGCAGTTAGAGAAACCTTGGACAAATTTCCAGTGTGCTTGAGCCACCCTGCAGCTCCTCTGGTGTGTGTGAGGCTGGAAGGGCCCTGATCAGAGCAGGGCTGCAGGTGTGCGTCTGTGTGTGTGTATGTGTGTGTTAGGCACAAAGAACTGAGCTTTTCATCCTTCAGTCTTAACTGCCTTTGCTTCTCACCTGCTTGCTGGCCTTGTTAATAATCAATCACATTTTATTCACTTAACCTTTGTTTGCCTGCTCCCTGCCTCATGCTTTTGCATGTCTCAATAGATGGCAAGACTTCAGCTGTTTGTTGATTAACAAATGCACGCTGTATGTGCTGCAGCCATTTTCACTTTTTCCCTGAGCCTTTTGCTGTAGCCACTTTAGCTGCTTCTTTGCATATTGATTGAACAGTGCTCACATGGAGTATTGACTGCCACAGACAATGTTCCTCACTTACCATTACTGCCCTTGTTTCTTTCTCCCTCATCACCATTACTGTAAACACTGATGTTCACCCAGTTTCTCCTACCCATATTTTTCGCCACCATCTGCATCTTTGTTTCATTCTCACACTTGTAAATCAACCACATACAATCATTTCTTTTCTTTTTTGCTATTGCCTTTGAGCAACATTTCTCTTAATCACCAGTATGGCCAATCTCAGGAGTTCAGCTTTCAGAAATCATGACTCAGCGTCCCTCTTCTCTGAGATCAGGTTACTAATCTACTACTGAAAAAAACCTTTTTTATTTTCCATTTTTTTCCTCAGAAAATAAATACAAGCATCTAGCCTTTTAAGTTATGTAGGAAACCTAGGTAGTGATATGCAGGTATTTTTTACAACTCTTGGGAAAATAATATTGTCTTAGTAATAACAAAAAAGTAAAAGCAGCTGCTATTACCAAATAGCTAAGATAAAGACAGGATGAAGGAGAGAAGAATGCACACACTGCCTGAAGTGGCAGGAGACGATAATGAACATCACAACTCTATAAACTCTATGTCATTTAATGGAATGCAACCTTGTGAGCTAGGGAAAAAAAAAAAAACAGTTTTAGGGATAAAAGAAAGCAAAGAAAAAATATGTCATATCTTTGACACTCTCAATATCGTATGTTTGAATGTAATAAGGAGCTGAAGATCAGTGGAGAAGGAGTGCAACGTGAAGGCATGTTGGAAAATGTTGGGACACAGTTCCACATGGGGGAAGAAGAATCAACATCATTCTCCTCCTGGCAAAGAGGAAGAAATTCTGTCACCAAAATAACTTGCTATGCTTTGAATGAGTGACTGGACTAAATGACCTCCACTGGCCTCTCTCAGTCCTCATGTCTTTGACTCAAACATATTTGTGGTAAAATTTTGAAAATATGAATTTAAACCTGTTTTTTATTGATATTATTCTTCTGTTTTGTTGTAGGTTTTTTTATCTCTATCCTCAAAGGAAGGTTGCATTGGCAGTTTTCTGTCAAAATACTTTCTGGCATAGGGTTGCTACATGGAAATATAATGTCAGTGTGAAAATAGGGGACTCATTGAATATTTTTGTTTCCAGTTTAGGAACATAATGAAAAAATGTAGCTTTTCTTCCCAGTTTGTCCAGTATCCTTTGCTGCTGACATTCTCCACAGTCTCCATCTTGCTCTGTTTTCCAATGTGTCCAATATCTTTTGCTGTTAACATTCTCCACAGTCTCCATTTTGCTTTGTTCCTTAATCAATGACTCGGTTTGGATATTGTTATTTTGCTAATTCCCGTATTTTCTACCGCTTGAGTACAGTGTCCTACCCTTGACAGTACCCTTACCCTCTTATTTGAAACTGAAATTCTTTGCAATAGGTTTAGCTTATGCACAATACATTCTATAAATGGTCATATTTTACAATATGGAGTGATATAGAAGACATAGCCGCAAGCCAAGGAAGTATCTGGTGCTTTGATTCGCTCTATTGTGGATGCCTGTAATTCTAAGGGTGAATGAGACTCACAAATATGAGTGAAGGTCTCTTGATTCTTGGCCTTTGGTAATAGTAATGTAGGAATACAATTAAGCAACTTTAATTATAATTATGTAATGACTTGTTTTGTGTGGTATGTGCTAAACTACTATAATATATACTAGCACTTTTATATTCTTTGTTCTATGCACTGCTTTTGGGATCATTCCACTGTGGCACTGAATTTTCATATTTAATTTCATTTTCCTCAGACCTAACTGCTTTTCAGAGACTAACTGCAGCTTTGATAAATGTTCTTTCTAGACTAGTTAATGTCTTAGGCTTATAAAAGGTATTTTAATAAAAAAATTTAGCTTCCAGCTAGAACCCAGATTTCAAAAGATAAGAACATCCAGTTTTCTGTTTCTTTTTTTCTGAATTAGTCACTTTAGTTTAAAGACTTTTTTTCCAGACTGATTAAGAAGAAAGGCTGACAAATTGAACTTCAGATTTACTCTTTTACCAGACTGATACGAGAAGCAGGTAATGAGATCAACTGATTGTTAGTCACAAAAAGGTTTCTTTGAAATGAAACATGTCAGACATACTTATTGCTTTAACAGTCACAGAGATTGATACAAACAAAAGCAAGACACTTAGGCCTACATTTTCTTCCACAGCTGTTAAAGCAGCTAATGTGTATCCTCACAGCTTCTCAGAGTTGTCACGAATCTGATATCAATTTGTTTTCTTAAAAATGCATTTCTTAACAGTAATTTGCCAACAGTATACGGTATTTTTTTGTGTGAAGCTACTGTTTGTTGATGTAGAATTTTCATCTCTCTCTTCTCAAATAAATTAAACCTCAGTTATCATTTTTCCAGAAGACTAATTGTTTTCTTTATATCAAATATAGGAATACCAAAGTAAAAAAGACTAGGGTTCAGTACCCCCCAGTACAAACTGATGAGTCAAGTGACTTTTTCTGTCAGCTGACGAAATTTAACCATGTTAATGGAATATGCTCATTTACAATAGAAATTTGTCCCTTCGGCACTGGTCTGACAGAATTAAGACTATATTCCAAGATGAGGAGTTGAGTCATATTGTTTGATTTTCCCAGGTTCAATAAGACACACCAACCTTGGTATGGGAGGAGAATTATTGACTTATACATAAATCAGAAGGCAAGAAAATGAAGTGGGAAGAACTAGTCGACTGGTGATAAGGATGGTTAAGAAATTTTATGAGACCTTCCACTGAGCTCTCTTCTGCTACATATCATTTAATGCTATAGAAAGAGACAGAAAAATACCAGTAACTAATGGAAAGAAAGAGGAGGGGGTTACACTAATTTCTTTATTATGAATAATCATGGATAGATTCAGCACTCCTCTTTCACTTCCCCTTCCGCCATGTCCTCCATACATGAAAGATGATGTTCATAGTTTGAAGGAAAATTCTAACGAAAGCACAAAAGCCTTCTACACCCATAAAAGACTAAAGTATTAATTTTTGCATACAAAAAAATGTAATTTTACTAGCTTTTCATGTGTTTGCTCTACCAAATAATTTATTTTCATCCACCAAGTATTCCTTTCTCACCTAAAGGAAATGACTTTTTTTTTCCTCTTTTCTCTCCTCCTGAGTTTTGTCTCTCTCCTACTGAGAAACCTCACTTGCATTCCCTTCAGTTGTCACAGTGTTCATAGTTGTTCTGTTTTTCAGCAGAGTAAACCATATGTCTCATTTTGGTTTTATCAAATTCCCGCCAAAAGACAGTCAAATTGTTCCTTTTTTCCAAGAATGCATAAAAATAAGAGACTCAACTACAGCATGTCCAAGGAGACCTCAGAAAAGCAGGACATCTTTATTATGTGGAGATTACAAATACCCTTCTGAAAAATGAACTTGGTTTTGATAGTTGACAAAAATTGGATGACCATGAAGAATTTGATGAACAATGTTTTGGTAACGTAATCAGTTGTGGGATATTTTGGGGTGTACTTTTAGGAATGAAAGGTTGTTATTCAGCAATTCATCTTTACAATCATGAATGGACAAATGAATCTATCTCATTTCAGCCCTAATGCTGTCCTACTATAGGAATGAGTGACTATGTCTATTATGACAAAATTCATATCTGCTTTTCTCCTACTGGAACACCCATGTAAAGATAATGCCAATGGCGGATATACAATTCCTTATTGTCCTTAAGCCAGAGTGCAAGGGAAAATCTGACTTGTCATCATATAAAAATACTCATTTTTTAACCTTTTTTCTTTTTTTTTGAAGCAAGTCGAGAGTGATTTTATTTCCATTTTGATACAAAATAGTTTCTGCCCCTTGGGATCAGTTGATTTCTCCTTCTTGCAGTTTCTGTAACTTATCTCAAGCAAACCAAACTAAAACAAGCCACATCAATTTGTAATGAAAATCCACCAGCTGCTCCTATGTAGATAGGCAGCCTGAGTATTTCCAGTCCTTCCCTACAAAGTTTGTGTTCTAGATTTCCTGGCAGTTGGCTCAGTGTGCTGCTCGTCTAGGAAAATACACCTAAAATGATGCAGCACCCAAAGCACTTGTGTGATGTTTAGAATTGCTATAAGCACCATAATTTGATAAAATGGCACTGATAAAAGTACCATTTCACACTGTTGTATCGTATGTTTATCAAGTCATTAACTTTCAGGAAAAAGACTTTCTTTTTCCCTCCCCTTTGCTCCCCTCCCATCTGCTCTTCATTTTTTGATAGATTCCACATAGTGCTATATTTTAGTGCTCTGTTGGAGTTGGGGTATGTGAGAAGCTTTTCCTTCATTTCAAAAGTCAGAGATATCATCAGTCTTTTGACTGGCAGCAAACTCAGATTCCCACTGGTATGCCACATTGTGTGTGGTATTTGCAGGCAGTAGTGCAACTTCCCTCGCAGTAAATAACTACTTCCTTCCCTGGTGAGGGAAGGAAGGAACAGCTCTAGTTTACATGTGGGAACAGATGAACAGTGGATGTTGTGTGCCTTTCCTATTTCCTTTATCAGTGTTTAGGCCCTGAAAAGCCAGATCAGTTTGTGCAGTACCACCAACACCAGCAGTAAGGGGTTTGGGTACATGGGGGAAGGTAGCACCTGCCTCTGATTCAATTCTCACCTTGCCTATTCCTTACCACTGCAAGGAATGTCAAACCCGGCTCTTCAGGTGTTTTCCCTCCACTGTACACAGATTCACATCTTCTCTACCCCCTCAGGTGTCTGCTAAGGTCTCAGCTGCTAGAATGAGAAGCACTCTGCTCTTGGTAAACCCTTGGTCTTGTGGGAACAAAACTGAATTTGTCTACATTGCTAAGAGAAGAGTTCAGGGGACCCTGCCCTAACACATAATTCTTTACAGATTGAAAATATTTCTGCTGTCCTCTCAAAAATATTTGCATGGTACTAGTATAAAAATAAAGTTTCAGTGAATTGGAATAATTTTTTAAAATTACTTAGACATATTTTCTCTTCATGTCTTTTATTAGGAGAAGCAACTAAAATCTGAAATAAAACATTCTTTCAGGTAGAAACACACACACAAAAATGTTCCATTACGTAGTTTTTGAAACAAAAGGGCAGCAGAAATGGAACATTTCTTAATTTATTTTCTGATGAGTCAGTATTTTCACATGCAATAACATTTCCCAGACAACTTCCTAAAGGTCTGTAGAGTCTTAACTAGACTGTGGTTACAACCTGTTCCTCAGTATTGCACTAGACCTTAGTGTTATGCAAGTTTACTAGTAGAAGATATTTTAATGGGAATTTCCTTGCAGATTTTGAATATATCCTATTCTCAGCACTCTGATTGTGGGACTTTGTTTAATTCAAATTAAACTTGTCACTATTCAGGTTTATGCAGACCTGAGTCAGTCAGGGGAGTTCAGAGTAACAGTGGGATGATACAGGTTGGTGTGGCGATAATGGTCTCCACACTGCAGCAATCTACTGATTGTCAGACTTTTCCAGTTATTTCAGTAAAAGGAGGTGTTTGAGAAGGGGAAATGCCCTAAACATCAGGCACAGGTTGCTCAGGGAGACTGTGAAATTTTCATCCTTGAAGATATTAAAAAGTTTGGCTCTAGGTAGTCCTGCTTGAGCGGCTGTGGTACGAAATGACCTCCAGAGATCCCCTCTAACCTCAGCCAGTCTATGACTCTGTGATACTAGGAAGGTTGGGAAGGGTGGTCTGATCAGGAGGCTGGGGTTGAATTTGTCTCTTTTGTAAGGAGTAGACACAAAGGAAATATTTTCTTTTAAATATTATGGACAAGGGGGAATCTGTGGTGGGATTGAAAAAGAAACGTCATATAGGTAAAGCAATGTCCCAAATAAGTCATCTTCACGAAGCAGAGTTTGGTGGAACTGCATTGCTACGATTAGAGAAATAGCTAAAGCACTTGCCTTTTCACTGTACTTCAGGATATTTAAGAACAAAACATTTAAGGTTCAAATTAACATAAGAATTTTTGCAGACATATTACAATGACATTTATAACCAAAATTTATTTACTAATTATTAATAATCCCATTGCCTGTTTTTAATATATCTGTACAGTAACACTTTATGTTTGAAATTCTCTTCTAAAATATATATGTATTTTGAAGTTTTGCTCTTTCTAACATGAATAGTTGTATACTGTATGGTAATACATCTACAGATGTTAATCTGTACACCTTTTTATCCAACTTGGCAACCGTAATTGTGACTATATGTTTAGAACAGAATAATTTAAATAATAACAAAAACCCCTGTTTGTTCATTTTTAACACTGGAATGTTAGTAATGACACAAAACTGGCTTGCTGTGTCGCCCCTTTGTGCTGAAGGCCTGATAGGATGCCACGATGAGCTTACTCTTTTAAGCCTAAGGGCTTAACATTAGCAGCATATGACAATTTTCTTATCAGAGTCTGCTTTGCAAGGCACACAGGGAGGAGGGAGTGGACTGTCATATATGGAATGGTGTGGTAATTAAGCAACACTGTTCAAGCATGGAGAGTGAAAAAAACCCAGGGTTTCACTGTTAGGCTTACATGATTGCAAAACATGCCAGTGCAAAGCTTTTTTGCCTTGCAATAAGGGACTTCTTATTTTTGAGAAAAAAAAAAGCAGTTATTAAACTCAGCATGGAGACAATCTGAAACAGGATCTTCATCAATCAGATTAACTACTTTCCAAGATGAAAGTAGACGAGGCACAGTGTGAGCCTGAGAAGATATTTATCAAAACCCATATTAATAACCACTTTCAGCCTTCTCCTGACAGTTTCATCTTAGCTTCCATGTTTAACATTTGAGTATCATATGTTTTTGTCAGGATGAGGCTGCTAAGAGCATCAATTAATTAATTCCTCTGAAGTATGGTTTGGAAAGGTAATAAAGTAACATTCCCTAAGGCCAGAACCAGTAATGGTAAGCAGCATTCTGGTGCTGTGCAATTCGTTACTTCAGAAAGAAATTAAAAGCACAGAATCATTTCCACTTTTAAAAGCAGAATATATTCAACTTTATTTTAATAAAATTGCTGAGAGGGATAATTTTTTTAAAGTAATGTTTTCAAAGCTGATAAAGAATGTTGCAGCTTTTTATTTGTTTTATTTTAATAGAAAAAGTAGAATGCCTCTGGCAAAATAAAAAGCAAAAGAGATGACTGGAATATGTCCTAACACTGTTATTTATTTGTTATCATTATTATAATTTGCCTTGTTATTTGGGTCTTACTGTTCTGTTCTGGAATTTTCGCTGTGGGGTGAAGGAAGCCTGCTGACAATACAGAGAAACTAACCCTCTCCTTGTTTCTCTTAAAATTCTCCCTGGGCATTTCAAATATACCATAACTTGTATACCATAACTATTTTCCCTGGTTTAGACCAGTGAGATTCTTGTTTCTTTAATTCTGTATGAAAAGAGATGTCTTGCCTTGTAAGTAGTGGAAGAAAAGCAAGGATAAAGAGCAGTTGGTGACACTGGAAGACATCAAGACAGTATTTTTTTAAAATCAGAAGCAGATAGTTGTTGAACTTGGATACCTTGCTCTAATCTTGTGAAATACACTCTTTTGCTTGCACATCCTTTTAGTCCCACAAAGTAATACATCTCTGCAAAAACACATATATATGTAAGCTGTTGACAATGGTAGCTCTTTTCTTGCTGCCTGTGAGAATATCAGCCTGTATAATTAGTGTGTCCTAATGACTGCATGAGCCAGATCAAAATATTTTGCTTGCTAGTTGCTAAATAAATATCTCCACATGTTTTATATTAATGTATTTCAGTCTGGTCTTGTCAAAGAATGAGATTCAGGTGGTCATGCTCTACATCTTGCATGTGAAGTGTGTAAATGTGTGTTTGTGATCCCTTTGCCTAGCAATTCTCTTATATCACTTTTGAGTCCTTTGACTACACAGTTTGGGGTAGTCCTGATGATATTTACCTTCATAAACTAACTGCTCTGCCCCCCAAGAATGCTGGAAGGGCAGTCAATGCAAAACAGGCTGAGAATAAGAAACCTACTGAACTTTGATAAAGATCAACAGGACAGGGATGATTCTTTCTACCCCAGGAAGAGGTCAGAAAATCCGCTCCCAAACATGAAATGCTCTTGACATTCTGTAAGAATTGTGTTGATTTATGTTCATATTCTACACAGTGGGGCTTCATCTGGGCACCCTCATCCAGGACGACAGACGAAAGGAGCCTTGAGTAGCATCACCTTCTTTCTTCAAGAGTGGAAGCCAGTAGTCTGCAAGCTAGACCTCCCAACAGTCTGTCATCATTTCGGAAATCAACTTGTTTCTAAAGAATATGGATTTTTTTCATAAAAAATTATTAGGTAGTCAAATATTCATAAAAACTCCTTGCATTTTACATGGTGAAGGCATAAATTTGACCTCCACTAAACTTCAAGAAAATAACATTTTTTCTTCTTTCTGGGGAGGAATATCTGTGTGCTTCATTGTTCCCATTGGGACTGAGACTGACTCAACTATCTCTTTCCTCAATGAGAAAACCAATTTCTTAGATCTTATGCAATATGGAAGAAAAAATAAATCAAACAAATCAACAAACAAACCATAATATATGTTTTCTTCTGTATTTTTTTCAGTTTCATTCTAACAGTGCATATGACCAGTCATCTGTAATATCATGAGATCCATTCTATAGAGACCTTATAGCACCATCCAGAGAAGCTCAAAATATTTTGCAGGATCTGCAAAGAAGTTCCTAAGTTCAGATTTTAACAAACAGCTGAGCAAAGCATTTAGTGTTTGCAGCAGGAAATCCAGACTGGAAGAAATCACCTCTGGCAAGTAGGGCTCTGGGTCAATTCCCCTGACCATGGCCAATCTTATGCTGTGATGTAGATGATGTTTGTTCCTAGTCTTCGGAGAGTTGTTCCAAAATGGCCTGCATGGCCTCAGGTTGCTGAGGTACATCAGGCTTTTTACTGTCCTTGGGATAGGACACAAGTAAATATAACAAAGGGGATAGAAAAGGTTGGAAACAGAGTTAAGAGAATGAAGAATTTTCTGACAGAAAAAGCTTGACTTATACTGTAGATAAATTCCATTTACCATCTTCTGAGCTGTTGACTCTTTCTGCTTGGTTCTCTTGAATTATTAACTGATACTGCTGAGGAGTTATGCTTGATTGGTGAAAATGAAACAAATCTGAAATATTTTCAGATAAAAAATAACTTTCAAATTTACAGCTGGACTATGCTCATACACAAGGTCTAGTGAGAGGGGCAGACATGTAGGTGTTCTTTGGCCTATCAAATGAACAGGTATGAATCAGATCCAAAGTCCTGTGGAATTCCTCTTTTCTCTTCTCCAGGTATGAAATTGCTATGGATGTATTCAAACCTAAACATCTTTGCAGAAATATACAAACCAGAAGGGGTTTTGCGCAAATTCTTTGCACCATGATCTTTTGTATAGTATAAGGTAGCTATAAGTGAATTAGGGAGCGTTTTCTGTGTAACACAAGGGGACTTTAGCAGGAGCGTGAGAAGGCTGTTTAGCAGCTGCCAGAATCACCAGCTGAGGTCCCCTGATTTGCATTCAGAGGTTACAAGGCATACAGCTAGAGGGAGGATTATGGAATTGAAAGGTCTTAGGCACAGGAAGACTGTCTATAAGTGCTGCAAAGAAAACAGAAAAACTCAAGGAAGCTGAGAGTTGAAATAAAACCTGTTTGTCTTATGTTCTAATTTGGCTTCAGAGAATTAAGTGTTGATCTCTGCTAAACCTCATAGATTGTGGTTGAACTCTCTGAGCATCAGAAGATCTGCTATTACTGTCTTCCCTACTAGGGTGATTGTTGTTGCTGGGTAAAGATGGTGTACATCAAAGCAGAAGGATTAATGTGATTTAATACCACTATTCAACTGCAATTCTGCAAAAGTAATTGATTATTTTGTTGTTTACAACTATGGAAAGCTAGCATTTGAAAATGCACAGCACTTCTTGCTAAGGTAGCTAATGTTAAAGAAACATAATGAAACTAAGAGTATGTCCACATGCTAGGCTGATTCAAAGCTGTGTGACCATGCTGAAAACTAAATTTTTATAGGTGAGATCTGTGAGGCACTAAACGAGTGTACTGCTTAAGATCAGTACATAGCTGACTAATAGACTCTACACCCTGATTATGGTTAACACCGTGAAGATGCTTGTTGTAAAAAAGTACCAGCCTACAATTTCTGCTACAGCATCCTGGAATACAGAGACTTTTTTAAACAAATACTTTCTTTCATGAAGTTTTGTGCTGCACTTCACAGGTTCACTGGCACAGGTCAAAAACATGATCAAAAAAATCTTCTCTGTTTCTCCTGCTCTGAAAACATTTTCCTGCTGTTTGATGACTATCAATTCTGGTTACTTTGTGTTACTCCTAAATCCTGAAGAATGAAACTGAAGCTCAGCATAATGCTGTTAAACACACACAGACAGACAACAAAATAAAAGGAAGAAAATGAAGCATTTCTGCAAGTCTCTTACTATTACTGAGATGTTGAGGTTATATGTGTATTACATGAGTATGTATATGGGTAGCAGCACAGTATTATCTAGTGGAACCACAATTCATAATATACTGATGTGTGTTTCCAGGCAATGATTATGGTCTGATAGGTCATAATTCCTGATCATAATAATTATATATAATTATTTAGAAGTTCTGAATGGATTTTTTTTTTGTTTAGTTTTTCATCATAGGGAGTTCCACTGATATTCAGGATCATTTGTGTAGCTGTGTTTGTATACTCTGCTAGCAGATGTATTTAGTTTGTGGTCAGTTCAGTACAGGCCAAGTTACAAGATCTCTCTGGTATTTAAAGTGAATCCCTTTCTGAGCATTATCATTCTGTCTGAGAACCTGCTGATTGACAAAGAATGCAATTTTGCTGAGTCTAAATGAATGCTTCCAGGTAAACAGCTCTTTCCCAATGCTATTTAAAAGCTCAGGTTTCGAGCGAGTTGCTCAGGGTGGCCATACTTTCACTAAATATTGTACTGCCCTACTGTCATACTGAAACACATACTTTCTAGGAGCAAGGTTTAGGTAGGTTCAAGTTATAGTCTAGCACACCTGGCCCATGGATCTATCTCTGAAATGACATCCAGAAAAAGGTCTTCAGTCTTTCCTGACATTTGCACAGAGCTGTTTTCAGTGTTCATGTCCTTAGGCTGACTCTAAAGTGAAAGAGAGTTTGTCTGGGATAACAGGGCTGTCATTGTGACTCAACAGGACTTCTTGGCAGTTTTCTTTCCTCACTGACTTGCAAACTCCCATCTCTACCTTTATTATTGTTTAATTTTTATTTTTAAATTTACTTCTTACCATAACTTCACCACTCAGGATATGTAATCTGCCTGGCCTTGCTGTGGTTCCAGTCCTGCTTTTGGCCAGGACAGAATTAATTTTTTTTCAGTAGCCAATAGGGGAGGAGCCTGAAGCCATGTGGGCTTATCTGGGTTATTATTCTGTGGCAGGCATATCATTGTGGGAGCAGAGGGAAGGGACTCTTTCTTCTGGGAAGGTGGGCATGGCTTTAGGTGGAACAAAGTGTGGCAGGGTGGGGAATCCTTTGGCCATTGTTCTTGTCTCAGGGTCACGCCTCCTTGGGTCAGGCTGGGTGAACATTTTTAATGTAAAACACCTTCTCTTTTCTACACTTCTTATCTCAACTTGTGATTTCTGCCTTTTTTCTCCCACCAAAGGGGAAGAGGGGAACGCCTTGTGGTTTTCTTTATAGTGGGGAGACTAAATTGAGGAATACCATTCCTAAACCACAACAATTCTGTATCATGACTCAAACAAGAAGAAATTGATGAGGTCTGTATTTATGTATCATGTTATTTTTAATAGCTTGATGTGCCTTTTTTACTTCCCTGTGGTTTTAAAAGTTCGAATGGAGTTTCTTTATCCTTTTGCTTCTAGTTTGCATGCTGAACTACAGCAGTTGTTCTTGTTGATAACTGCACACTCAGAATGACATGAATCCCTTTGCAAAATTACATTATTTATTGTCTGTATATGCGAGTTTCATATATTCAATTGTAAAACTACAAAGAATCTCCTTGCTGCCATCTCACACAAGAACTGAAGGTTTTCTATATTTTTTGAGAAACAATGTCCTTCTGCTTACTTTTACCATAAATAATGTATGCCCAGAGAAGAACAGAATTTTTGAAAATCAGGAACTTACAGAACTATTGTCAGTAAAGAAATAAAAATAATTTAATTGTAATACCCAGTCTAAAAGATCCATGAACTCTATAATTCTGTAAAAAACAACTCATTTGTATTACTGAAATTTTGAGAAAAACTCACTGGTTATGCTTCCTGCCAGAATCAATAACAAGGGATAAAATGGAATGTCTGAGCTGGTCATTAGAAATTGTATTCATATCAGTTAAAGTATTGGAATTAGACTGAACTCTGTGACTGTATTTTTAGGCAAACTATTGGTTTCTGTTAAACAGACTTTAAAGGTAACAAGAGACCACTTCTGGTATGTCCTGGCTAAAAACATTTCACATTAAAGAATTATCCCATGGTCCTTGGACCCAGAGTTATAATGCCATCTGGCAGATATTATTTCAGCACCAAGTTCTTAATGAGATAAGGTCGAGCCAAACATGGATTCAGGGTACAAAAGAGTTTAATAATCTTTTATTCATTATAGTGAACATTTGCATATACTTTATGAGAACGGTTATTACAAGAAACTTTTCACCTTCCAGCATTCTTTAAAATATTGTGGTGTATAGCCCTTTCTGAAACATCCATAGTATTTTTATTTCTATTTTTTTCTTTATTTAGATTATTGTACTCATCTATTAGGATTCAAATTTATGTTAAAATAATTGCATTATGTCACATATAACTAAACACATTTTACAATCTAAGGCAAGTAATAGTGGAATACTGAAGATTCAACATTCTCATTTCCAATCAACGTAAGTTAGAACAGTCAAATATTTGAAAATTTCAGCTCTGAAGTCCAGCTATCCCTTGTGTTACTGAATACGGCTTATGGCTAAAAGCAGACAAGGGTACAATTTGATTTCTAGGGATATTTGTGCATATTCAGGCACGTGTCAAAGTCAGTAATCTGCTCAAACCTAGACGGCCAGCCAGTAGAGCATTGCTGAGATACAGCAGTTCTTTTACATCATGTTACACAAGGAACAGTACTGTTGGCAACATGTCTGCTTGTTCTCAACTTCTTAACCATGATAAAGGCTGAGGGCAGTCTTCAGTTCAATTTCAGGTGAAATGAAGAGATTTAAACAAAAAAGGTGTGCAGGCATATCGTATACACTGTCTTATGTAGCTGTGAGTATTTTCATTACCCACATAAGGGAAAGAGTCTACTTAAGATTTATCTTGCCTTGGTTATGTGTAATGCATCTGGCCATATTTGAATTAATTGTGTAAGTCCCATTAGAGTCAGTGGAGATATAGCTAATACAGTCAATGGCATCTAGAGAGCAGTTCATCTTGTCCTAGATTTGATCAGATGAATTGTTCTTTAAACTCTATTAACTGTATTGATTATCTCCTCTAGAATATAATGGAGTCCAGGCAGTAAGTCTGCTTTGGACAGGCTAGATGGTAGACATCTAGAGTAAGAATTTCATGCTCTCTGCTTTTGTCCTCTCTTATGAAATCTGGTTGAAACACTGGTGACTCTGGTGACTCAAAGGCATTTCAACACAAGAAAAATATTCAGGTTCCTAAAACTTCATAGAGGAGTAGTACTTTATCATTGCAGCTCTGGCTGCCTAAATAGCAAACAACCTTGGAAGGAAATAACTGATTTCTGTTTTCTCTTTTGGATTTGTGGAGAAGCCCACAAGATCCTTTTCTGTCCAAAATCTAATATGGTTGTTCAGGCTAGATATTTTTCCTCAAATTTGACTGAACTGAGGCCACTGTCTGAATGTTTGGTATGTGTCTTATTCAGAACAAATGGCATAACAAAGCCCAGCTCAGTAGGTCATTCACAGCTACTTCATTGTCCTTTGCTGCTGACTTGCCTTTTTGTATTGTGTCATCTTCATAAATTCTAGACTTACAGAGCCCAAAGAAATTACTGTAACAACCTAATAAGGCCTCCTGACAAACTTGGCCCTGAGAGTTCCCTGAAAAATAACTGCTTGAACTTGGATCACATCTTGATTTAAAAATTGGTGAAAAAATCCATCACTGTCATCAATAAATAGTTCTAGCTAAAACCTTCCCCCTTATTTCCCAAATGAACTTTTCTAGCCTTTACAGTGATCAAAGTAGTTAGCTAGAACAGAACGCTGTCTATCATCATGTTTTTCTTCTTTTAGCATATAAATATAGATGGAACAAGATCAGCAAGGTCTTCCCTGCTGACTAGACTTGTATGGTCGCTGGCAGAATATAGTGTCCTTTTCCAAGCTCTCTTAATGGAACTGTTTTATGTCAGGTAAATGATTAAATATTTATCATAGAGGGGTCTTGGGTCTCTGTTTCTTGCTTCTCAAGGGAATACAATGACCACTGGATCAGTCTGTAAGTAGCTGGCCCAATAGATTATTTATATAGAATGTCAGAGTGCTAAAGAAAGGGTTTGGTAGATCCTATTTCCATAGCCAGGATACTCAGCTGAGATGTGAAAATGTCCTTGTCTGAGTTGGGCAAAGGAGGACCTAAGGCCCCATGTATGCAGGTAACTCCACAACTACTGAGCTGTGACTACTTTGGGTGAGGTCCCTTTTCTTTTGTTGTGATAAAAATTCCGATACACCTAAAGACTCTTTCCAATGCAAATTTCATTCCTGCTGCGTCCTTTTTAAAAGTTTTAGTTTAGGAGAAACAGTATTTTCTCCCAGAAGAATGGCTCTTGAAAAGTTCTCAACCTGTTGCTTTCAAGCTATAGCTGTTGACAACAATCCTCTCTTTACACAGAGAAAATTCCTGTTCTGTGATTTTCTTGGTCTTGTTTCTCCCCAGAGAGGGTGTAAGGAGCCAGATGAAGGCAGAGTGTTTTGTTTGTTCTTTTCCAGTCCCTTCTCATAGAAATGTTAAACCTTCCCTCTAAATTCATAGTTCCTTGTTTCTGAAAATTTTCTATTCCCAATGGCAAAACAATTCTACTCTTCCTTTAAACTAAATTCAAAATAATTGCTTCTCAGCAGAATATCAGATGAGAAGTTTGTGATCAAAAGTATAAAGCCAACTTACATGATTTTCAAATAATAATTTCCTGTCCCAAATTTTTCAAGGCATATTGATATTTTCCCTTTTGGGGAAAAGCTTAATATTCAAAACTCCCATTGAAAATATTTATACAGTTAAATGCTGATGCTGGTACAGGCACTATATAAAGTTATCGAGTCACCCTTTCTCTCAAAACACTTTCAATTTGGGTAGAGAGGGGATTCACAAACCTACAGGAACAGCAGTATGCTAAAGCATGTGTAATTATGTGCAAATATATGTCATGTTTCTATGCCATATTTTACTTTACATAAATATACTAGCTGCTTCAATGTCCAGGCATCATTTTGCATTGCCTTTGATAAAATGTAAATACTCCCAGTGCCATAGAATTGGGTATCATGTTGGGATTTAAGGGAATAAATGGTAGTAGCTTTTCAGACTTTTTTTAGGGAACTCCTTGAGAGAGGGTAGCTACAATTTATTTCCTGCCATTCCTTTTTCCCCATGCTGCCTAGCTAAAGCCTGCCTGCAAGTGGGTTACGTGAGGGGAAAGGGACACTGCAGACTTACATGCAGTGGAAACAAAAAAAAGCACAAATAATTACAAAAGCACCTGTTTTTGTAGCCACATTCCTGGCTGTGGGGAGATAGGGCAAAGGGAGGTGAAGCGTCAGCAAATCAGAACTGGCTTCCTGTGAACAGGCCTTGGACCTTTCATGGTCATCATGCTCAGGGAAATGCTGCTGAGATTAGGCCAAAAGCAGAGTTGTGTCTGCTGCACTGAAACCTGGAAAGTTTGTCATTCTGCCATTCTCTCATACCTTAGGCCTGACAAAAAATTATTTGACCATTCTAATACCTCATCACACGTGCTGCAATCTTTTGGAATTTTCTGTCCCACAGAAATGAGCCTTTCCTAACTTTGCAGGTTATGTTGATTTGGAAAGAACAGCATTTAACATCTTAATTTTGGACTGGGGATACTTTTAGTGAGGTTTTCAATGAAAATGGTTAATATGCTGTTGCTGGTGATCTGCATGTTACATCACAGCACCCTTGCATGCTGTCGTTCCTTTTTGTCTTCATCACTCCAAGATATTTCTAGCACTTAAGTTCTCTGCTGTAACATGGTCCCAGGTAGAAATTTCTATTATTCCAGACGTTTGGTTTCATAAGAAAAGCTTAAAGGGTTTCTTAAACTCTTTGTAAAGAAGGGTAGATATTAGATCCCTCAGCATCACTGCTGGAGATGTGAATCACAAAATAAAGTTTCCAGACAAATTTCAGATAAATTTCAGTTGCTAGTCAATTTAATATTTTCCATGATTAAGATAATCTTAGTGTTTTTCAAGTTAGTCTATTTTGGTACATGGCATTAAGCAAGCAGTATTTTTACTGTCTATTTTAGCCTTAAATTTGTCTTGGTTTGCCTTCTCCTTACTCCCAGTTTCCCCTTTCCATATATCTATCCTGTTTTCATTCTATATTAGCAGTTCTGAGTGAGATGATGGACCCCTCTGGAGCAGACAAAATCACAGTTGAATCTTTAAGGTTTATTGGTTTCTGGTTGCAATGATATGTGGGTGGTCATGGGCAGCCTAGAGAAGCTGGGAGAGGCATGTTCAGCTCTCTGCTACTGGTGAGAAGATGTGAGAAGGGAGTTTTGGTAAGAAGGACATATAAAGTGTTCAGCTTTCAGTAGTGGTGGTGAGTTGTGAGATTGAGTCTAACAGCAGAAAAAACAGTATAGAATGAAAAATATCAAGATCTTTGCAACCCATATTGAAAATGAGTAGAGCTTTTGTGTTGTGTGACTTTCCAATATTTTATCTGAATTAATAAATTGTGGAGGAAGGACATGAAGAGATACAGCGACATGATGTTGCCCACTCCTGTGTTAGGGGATTAAACAGTGGCTGAAATAACCCTTCTTAAGACAAGGGAAGAGTTCCAGAGTAAATCAGAGAATAAAGGAACAACAAAGAAACAGCAGAAGCTTTTGGGAATTAAAATGAAAATACTTAGTAAAAGAGAAAGCAACCAGTGAGAGATTATTAACATGTGGTGAAATATCCTGTCACAGTATACTGTACAGTTAACCTTTCTGAACCACTGGAGATTTATTCTAGTTGGCTAAATGTGAACTGTTTAGCAAAGCTTAGAGATCAAATAACTAACATTACCATTGAATACCATTTATAAACATCAAACTCAAAAAGACTTTCAAGACTTTTCAAATTTGTGACTTTTTCCCATTTTGTCACTATTTTCAAAATGCATGAATATGCCCATTAATATTAACTGAATCTTATCTGGTTGCTAGTTATTTTTTTGTGTATGCTTTAAAAATTCTACCTCTGTTGATTTCGCCTTCATTAGAGTTTTTGGGGTCTGTGCTGTCACAACCTGAGCAAGTTTTGGGTATTCTCTTCATAGTCATTTATATAACTCGAACTTGAATACCAGAGGTTTACATTAGCATATTTTGGCAATAACTAACCAGTCCTATGAAACTATAGGCACATTTTAGTTATGTAAAATTAAATATTTTTTGCCTTTCACTGTGTTATCCATGACTTACTTGAACTTCAGACATATGTGTAAGCCTTCACCTTTAGCTCTTGAAGACAGTATTTTAAGGTGTAGTAAGTAGTTGCTTCATGATATTAAAAAAATTAAGTTCTGCATTTGGTGTATGTACAAATAAAATCTTTTATACATGCACTAGATGTCAAAATATTTTAACATTTTGATGGAAGAAGAATCTATAACTTTACACCTCTGCAAATCCTGACCTGGATTTACTGTGGCCATACAGAGCAGCAGCAGCAGTGTGTCAGTAGTATCCAGTGTGATCATGAGTAGTATTAAAGTGTTATAATGATGTCTTCATATAGTCAGCTGGTTTTTGGTTCTCCAGCCAATGAGGCAGACATTACGCATTCCAGCAGGATTACACATTTGGAGGTCTAGGCAATATTTACAACGGATCAGACTTATTTTCTTATAGCAACTGTAACTGAGAGGATTACTAAGGCACTGAGTTGGTGTCAGAAGACTAGGATTTATTCCTTACTACCTGTATCACTTTGGGCAATTCACTTAATCTCCCAGTGCTTCAATTCTCTCCTCAGAAATGGGGACAAAAAATGCTTCTTACCTTACAGATATTTCAGACATATACACTGCAAAAAGAAACAATGGGTGCTTTGTAGTGGACGACTGTTAAGGGGCCCTCAGGTGCCCATCTGCTGGTGTGACCAGGAGTCAGGAGGGGTGTGCTGCCTTCTGGGACCTAAGGTCCGAGATGCTGCCAAGAGGGTGCCACAGGTTGTCAAGAGCACAGACTTCTACCCATTGCTACCCTTTCATGTGGGAATAAATGACACTGCAAGTCAGAACCTGGACAGAATTAAGAAAGACTACAAAGCTCTGGGAGTGCAAACAAAATATTGGTGCCCAAGTTATCTTTTCTTGCATTTTACCAGTTAGAGAAAAGGGTGCAGCCAGAATGAGACAAACAAACTTCTGGCTTAGTGGCAGGTGCTGTCTTGAGGGTTTTGGCTTTTTATGAAAACAGAACATTCTTCAGTTATTATAGCCTAACACGGAGGAATGGGATACATCCATCTAGAAGAGGCAAGGGAATCTTTGGCAGTAGGATGGCCAGCTTGATGAGGTGGTCTTTAAATAGAAGGACTTGGGGTCACAGTTTAAACTTTTGTTTTTTATTTTAAGGTGATATCAAGACCATATTGGGTCTATGCCTCATTTTCTTGATTAATCCATAGGCTAGGATAGAAGAGGGAAAGGGGCAATAGAGAAGGAGGAGAGAAGGGGAGAGCAGGTTAGAAAAGATTGTTCTCATCTGAGAGATGAGAAATCAGAAGTTCTGACAGTGAATGATCCAGAACTGAGGGTCAGACGTGTCTGTGGCATTGTCTGATAGAAAGACAGGACAGCATAGCCTCTCACAGTCCCTCCAGGGCTGAATGTCCAGAGCAACCCTCACAGTAGAAGAAGAAATAGAGACTACTCCATCTCCTGGCTTTCTGCTTCTCAGTCACAGAGAGACCTAGGTTGGACAACCGATTTTGCAACCAGAAGAGAACTATAAATTGGTGACCCCTAAACAAAACCAGGATAACTTGTACTGTCAAGTTTTCGGAATCTCTAAAGACAAAGATTTCACAATCTCTCTGGGCATTCCATCTACGGCTTTATTTTTGCTATTATTCAAAAAGAAAGCATCCTTATTTCAAAATACCTTGGAAGCCACAATAGTGGACATTAGTAGACTTGCCCCATGCAGTCTGGATTTTGGACTGTCCACTTGCACATCCAGAGATTTGAGATTTACCAACTGGACACCTTGACTGTCTTCGCGTCAAAACAGAATGAGGCTTGTAAGTGGAGTATAAAAGGAAACCTGCCTCACTGAAAATTGTGTGAAATCCTCTTGTCTTTGATGACACAACCATTTTTTAATGAAGAACTACCTGCCAAACTACAGAGAAAATGTAGATGCAAGACTTTCTGGTGGAAAGAGCAAGTTTATGGAGAGAAACTCTGCACCTTTGCCTCACTGTTATGTGAGACTACACCTTTTCTCACACAAAAAGAGTTCCTATCAATTGTGCAAATAAACATGGAAGTCAGCAATAAAAAATAGCAAACAATTGGAGGTGGAAAACTGTGCTACAGTTATAATTACTGTTAAAAGCTGGTTGAACCAGTAGGTCCAATCAGCAATATCCTCTTTTTCCATATTTTTTTAAACAAACTTTTCATTTAGTAACACTAATCCCATGTCTTCTTTAATTTTGTGGTGATCTTATCTGAGATACGTATTAAAATATTTTGCTTACATCACACTAAACACTGATTCTTCTTAAAGTTTATTAGATCCTGAAATTTATGACATACAGTGAAGGACAAGAATTTAAGTGTGCAAATGTGTGGCTTTGAAATTACCATCTTCTGAGTTGTCCTGCTCAGTGAAAAGTCAGACTAGGAAGAACATCATAAGGAAGTGATAAATTCCCTCCTTAGCACATCCTAATTTTGTTTTTCTAGTCTCAAAAGTCAGCATCAGGGTAAGTTCCTGATTTTAAAATGGCTTACTATTTGGTTAAGTAGTTTGATTCCATCATTAATGGAGGTGTTGTCTTTTAAATTTACTGGGCTTTATCTGATCTAATGTTACAAAGAAAGGAGACCTTGGCAGATTGCCTAGTCTGTCTAGCATTGTATAGTGGAGGAGATGATAGTTTTTTCCCCAGAATAATGGGTTAGGGGAAGAGGACTGTTTTCAGAAGTTTATGTTTGTTCTTACTACTGTTTGTACATATATATCAATGAAAAAGCAAAAAGAATTTTTAGAATTAGTTCAGCCGAAATTTGGGTGACTGACTAATAGTCCTGCAAAGGGCCATGTGGAATTTTTGATAGGATTTTTGGGTTCATTAGTGAATGGTGTAATAAAAACATGCCAAAACTTTTTTTCAAATGCTTCTTTTGTTTGTCAAAACTCACATTTGTCAGCCTAAAACCAGAGCTGGAATATGTTTTGGTTTTAAAAGAAATAGGTGGTGTATAAAAATTATTTTCATGCATGCTTTCTACTTTATTTATGAAATGAAACCTACAGTAAGTAAAATCTAACTGGCAGAAAATGTACACATTATAGGCTTATCAGCAAGAGCCCTAAAGAATATAGATATTTCTACTTTTCCATTTCTTTCATTTCTTTGTATTTCTTAGTACATTTTGACTGCATTTATGAAGTGATAGCTTATATTGCAGACTGCAGTATATGTAGTTTTGCACCTGTGCTAAAAGAGCTCAAATCCAGTTAAACTGCAATGGGCATGGTCATTGCACGTGATCTATAAAAATTCTAAATAAAAATTTTGCACTCAAGCCACGTTTTGGTCATCAGGCCAAGTAAATGAGTATTTTGGGATAAGACAAAGCCCATAATATTAATATATTATGGAATATATATTAGACATTATAGATAATATATGCACATGTACCACATACTTGTGTACTAATAAAATATAATATGATACAATATAAGTTTCATAGATTATGGAATACAGAACGTTCAACATGAAATTTTCAACTGAATATACTCAGATAATAGTATCTGCAGAACAGTAAGAGCTAGACTGGTCTTGTAAGGACACTACATTTTTATCTATCATCTCTCCTTTTTGGAGAAGCTGTAAGGCACTTGACGACCACTGTAAGGATCTGAGGAGAACAATGGAGCTGATGTTCAAGTACGCTTGAAGAAAATGGGAAATTACTTAGTTCCCTTGCATGTTTACACACCTCCTGTGGAGTTGGCTGGAAGAGTGGGGAAGGTATGCTGTAGCACCAGAAGGAGTGCTGAGGACTAATAGCAATAACATGATATTTTGTGGAAGTTCTTTAATTCTGGTGCTGTCCTGGAGATGATGTACCTGTTTAGCACACTTTCCAACGAGGAACAACAATTTCTGTTCCTTAAGTGTCAGGTATCATGTCCAGCACCAATTTTTTGGAAAGGTGACTGAAAACCAAAGAAACTGACAACTCAAATTCCACTCATCATCAAGAAGAACATCTTCACGTTCTAGGGGTACCAAAATAAGTTCAAATTTAAATAAATTGAAAAATCTTCTCTATTAAGAAATAGGATAAGAAGAGTTTTCTTGAAGATAGGAACACATTGCGAGCTACATGTGCAGTGAATTCAAGTTTAATTCCTCTAATATTAAATATTTTTTGTTTGATACTATAACTGTACTTGGTGTTTGATACTGTAACTGTACTGAATGTAGTGCTTTGGAAAAATAGCAGTTTCTTTCTTAATCATTACAAGGCAAAATTTATGAAATTAACGATTCTTCATGACAAGTTCTGATCCACTTGTGGTGATTCTTCCTCTTTTCCAAGCTCTTTCAGTATGTTAGATTTACTTTTTTGATGGCTTTATTTAAAGCAAAATTCTTAAGATCATAAAGGTTATTCTTGGTCATATCCAGTTAATCAGATTTGAACTGAAAAATACATTAACAAAAGGCAATTGGCTTCTTTCACTGAGTTTTAAGTAGTCACCATTTTAATGAAGAGATAGTTGGGAAGAATTCTTATTTTGTTCCTTCATAAATAAGTTCAGGATATAAGGAAATACAAAAACAAAGAAAAAACCCCAACCCAGTAAAACACCCAAAACACTTTAACATTTTATTTCAAAAGTGAAAGAAGAAAAATTAGCTACTGAATATATCAAAATACTCTGGTTCATCCAGCTGTTTTAATTTTCCTCACATAAACTTAAGAGGCTGAGCATAAAAATTCATTTAAAATCTTCAAACTAATGGTTTGCATGTTCAAACACTCAATGTACACAATCAACTATGGTAAACCTGTTCTTTTGAACATGACATAGGGAACTTAATGCGACGTTAGCAAATGTAAGTGCCACTAGCCATGGAAGATGCATAGCTAGTCAGACTAGAGGATTGAAGGACAGTGGATGTTTTGTAATTAGCTTTGTTATCTGGAAGAGTGGACTGTAACATGTACAAGGGAAGGCAACTGTAGACTAATATCCAGATATCATTACTGTCCACATAAATTATTTAGCAGTAAAATATGTTCCCAGCAGTTTCTCAGGTCATTTAAAGCAAATTAATGAAGCAGATGTAACGAAGAAAATCATAAGCCTAGTTAAGCTGACACACTGGCAACAAGAATGCTCTCATCCATTTGATACACAGCGATTGTTTTATGACTAAAGTAATATTGAGACAGACTAATAAATACGTGCATTATTATAATAGTGAAAGAACTTTCTCACTTCTGTCCTCAGCCTTTTCCCCTTTATTTCTTTGATTTTCTTCTGCTGCTAACATACTTTATCTTTCAGAACAATTGGGCTCCAGTTCCCTGTTACAATATGACTTGCTCCCAGACACTGAGCTGATGGGTGACCTAGAATTTCTTGAGTGAAATAGCAGATTTAACTCTGCAACTTTCAAAGACTGTACATGTTGCTTAGCTGGGGGCAAAGGAGAGCTTCTAGAATAAATTTCATAGCAGACTATGACAATATGAACAGATATACGCATGTTTAAGTTGTTTGCAGCTCTCTTAAAATTTTGGCTAGAGGCAGGTGTAAACTACAGAAGGTGATAAATACTTTGCTTTCATCGACTCTAAGTTGACTGCCCTTTGAGGACACCAGCAAGTCAGGTCTGAAGACAGAACATTATTCAGTCTCAGGAAATGATGAACTGCATTTCTAGTCGCCATCTGGTGGTTTCCTATACAACAACAAATAGTTTGGGAAGGAATCACCACTCTTAATGATAGTTGTGATGTCATGCATGAGATTATTTTAAAAGACTTACACCAAGTGCAATAAGCACTGATGTGAGCATTTCACTGGCATCCCAAGATGGGATGTAAGAATAGCATCTAGTAACTGATCCTAAAATGTAATTTTGAGTATATATATAACAAAGGTTTTGTTCTCACTAGTTGAGAATTTCTCTCCTTGCTCTCTCTGTTAAGTGCTTGGTAGCAATAGAGGAATCGCAGCATATTCACTGCTGTCTGAGAGAGCACAGTCTTCTGACAAACCCTATTTTGCTGATCACGTTGAACCATTTTTTCACATACTGCTTACTTTTTTTTTTTGCTTCATTTTAAGGTAATTTTCTGATTTTTTCAGGTGTTCATGTGATAGCTTAAGATCAGTATTTTATTTATTTGTGTGAATAACTGTACAGAGTTTTACAGCCCTTCCTCTTTTGTCAGGAAGCATCTTGGAAGCTGAAAGGACATTTTTTGTGAAGATTACCTTACCTGTTGGTATTGAATAGGACAGACACATTTCTAGTCTTCAAGAACATGTTGAAGCCAGAGGGCCACTGAAAATCCTCCTTTCATATAGGTAGGTTTTCAGGTTGAGATATGCAAATAAAAAAACAAAGCATAATCACCAGTTGAATTTTTTCTGGACCTTCAGTCCTTCAGGAAAGATTGAGATCTTGGTATTGAAGAGGATGTTTCATCACTAGCCAGTAACTAGAGGAAGAGACTGGTAAGGGATAGCGAAATTATGGATTTACAGTCAATAATAGACCGATTGTGGGAAACACGAAGAGGAGGCAAGGGCCCAACCATCGAGGTTAGAGATTTGGAATAGAACTGTATCTATTATATCTATCTTTGGAGAGACAGCACTCTCCAAACTGGGAGAGTTTAGGTAAAGTCTAGATGCAAGGCAGAAGCTAAACAGTGGGAAAATAATGATAAGATGATACTAAATAACCACTAACTAAATTTAACTGCTCCTGGATAGGGAGTAGTACTAAACATACAGAAAAAAAAGACACAAAACTGCAACCTGTCAAAGAGTGTTGTTTGTTCAGATATTGCCAGTTATGATTTTAGACAGAAAAATGCTCTTTGGACACATTGTTCTGCCTCCAGTTTCTGTACAAGCTCACAGGTATTGGTACTCTTAGGCAGTAAAGAAAACTGAATGAGCACAGTATCTGAATGTGAGCATGAGGGGAGTTCAGTGGTGTTCTGGCACAGAACTTGGTTATTTGTAATTAAATAGCACTGACTCTGTTTATTGTCCAAACATTTTTGCATATAATTACTAGATGATTTTAGCAGTGTAAGAAGTGGAGCAAATAGGAAAAAACTACATATACATAATAAAACTGTGTATCTGTTTCTTGACATCCATTACCACAAATAGCAATAAGCTTCTGAAAACAGAAATATTTACAATATAACAGAGAAAATAATTTTGTACATAGGCAGGCATTTTGCATAGTGTCAATATACATCAGGCTTGAAGTGGTTTCAGTGGAATAAAGGCATATTATTTAATGATTTTTCTGCTTGCTCCTTTTGCATCCTAGCATAATTTTACCTTTAAATAATTTTCAGTCATAATTTATTGAGAGTCCTAATAATCTTTTGCTCTTTCACACTGATTCTAACAAGGTTCTGACCTGAATCCTCATGTGTTCCACATCATTTCCTTCTGGAGATTACCAGGCCAAGCCGAAGAGTTAATGAGTTGTAAGGTCAAGAGTTTCTCACTGTGAGACAACTGCTGAATTCCTGGTAGTTATGATTGCATCTTTCTATTACACCTTAATCACTATTTGACAAATTTCAAACAGAGATTGATAAATTAATGTGACTTTTTTTAATTAAGGCAATATGCTGCTTCACTACATGAATATTAAAAATACACAGACTCTGCAAACAGTAAATATGTCTTAAAAGTATGATAAAATGATGAAGCTTTAATAATGGATGATTTCTACAGATATATCTTCTTTGATTTAAGAGTGGATACGAATCATTACCTCATAGCAACAGCAGAGGAAAAGTAGATTTGCAATTGATATTAGGGGTTTTTTAAAATTTCCAAATAAGCCTTTTAAGCCCTTAGAAATAAAATTTTAAAAATCACAGAGGAGAATTTAATGACTTTACAAATTTTACTATAAAATATGTTTAAAAAGCAGTAATTCCCATTCTTTTAAATCATATTATTACATTGATAACAGTTGAATGTAATTGATGTGAATAGCTATGTTCTCTTCAGAGTAATATCATATGTCCTGGAGCTTGGGAACCAAAAATTCAAATTCAGAACTCCCCACTATACACATTATTTCTGGTATTTCTACCAGAAATATTCTTTTTACACCAGGAAACACCCAGACCAATGCATTTTAAGCTGGAAAAGTTCAGTGAGTTTCAAGTTCCACAGCAGTGGGAAAGAGACGGACGAGTTTAATACTTGCAGGACTCTAAAAGATTAGGTATTCATTTAACATTCAGATTTGGCAGTAAAAACAGAACAGGACTCTGACTGTGCTTCTGTATCATCAAGAGGAGTGTATAATCACTCTTTCACCACACTCAGTGTAGGAAATATACCTTAAAATACCTGCATGTTCATTTGCCCATCAAAACTATGCTTTATATTAAGATCTCAGGCAACTAAAGCTGAAGTCTTAATTAATTTAGTTTTTCAGATCTCATGATCAGGCTGGAAAATGTTTGTTGTTTCCATCTTGTAGATACAGAAGATTGACTATAACCTCTACCCAAATTTGCATGTCCCTTTGTAGGAATACAAGGGATGTGTTGTCCAGTAACTCTTCACTTTCCTAGCAGGATAAACACTACCTTTTCTAGATATTAATGTAAAACAACCACCACAATGAAAACTACTTTTTGCATAATAAATGAAGTTGATTCAAAACAGAAGACAATAAAAAGATCTGTTTATGATATTACTTAGACAAATGGCTATAAATATTAATTTCTAAGGTGAAATTTTGTTTACTTTACATTAAAATAAACAAGGGACGTCTTTAATGCAGTCAGATTTCTTGAAAATCCAATGAGCCTGTAAAATATTTTCACTGACAATATACACTATAATATCAATTTTCATTCAAGTCAGCTGTAGTCCATGTTTGCTTTAGAGATTATAGACATAGTTGATGTGGGAATGAAACACCAAGTATAGGTCAGATGATGATTTAAGTTACTAAACCTTTGTATCTCTCTGTCTATCAAATCCTTCAGTAATATGTGAACTCAAACATCTATAGATTCTAGTACAGCAGTTCAAAATTAATCCTTAGAACAGGTGGGTCTAAGATTGACTTTGATATAAATGTAGAAGCATAGTTTGTGCGTAGATGTGAATATGATTTCAGTGAGATTAGAATTCACAGCACATCCCACTCAAGGCTAATCTGGATACTGAACATGTAGGGCATAGTTGGAGGAAGTTAGTTATTGAAATAAAATACATTTTCAAAATGACTAAAATGTGCTGATGACACAAGTGATAAGGGAGAGATATAGAGGGAGAGAAATATGCTGCTTAATTCATAGGTAGAGGACTGATACAAAAGTCTTCCATTCCAAAAGTAAAGATACTATTGTAATAGAAAGTATTATTTTAGGATTTGCAAATAAGGACCAAGACATGTCCTATGGTCCCTATTATTGAAGATAAAAGCTCCATTCACATTCTCACCCCGGATTCAAACCAAACTCAAAATAACTTTATATCTTGAGAAAAGCCAGTTGATTGCATTAAATGAAGAACCCAAAGCATTTCTCCTAACTGTAGGTTGATGCTAGATATACTTTTTCCTAGATTCTGCATGTACCACCCCTGTCATAAAAGTTTCCAGCCAAATTGCAGTTTTCCTGTCTATTTCATAAAAGATTTCTTGTCTATCACAGTACAAAGTGAAATCTTACAGAGAGGGATTCAGCATTGCAGTGGCTGGGGCAGTTTGGTATCTCACTTTTTGCTACTCCGGGGTATGTTTAAACTGCATCTGTAACTTGGATCAGAGCTCTAGGAATTTCTTTGCTGAAATGGCCTTGTGAGCACAGGTCTCCTTGAAAGAGAAAATGCAGAGAGGAAACCAGTAGGCAGGTACTTACAGAGTGATTTACAAATACCTGATAAATGGTATTAGTACTCTGCTACAAAGTCAGTCTCTGCCAAATTTGCTGTCTTAGGTGGCTCAGTTAACAAACTGCTGAGAGATTCTGCAGTAAACAAAGTATAGATAGTCATTCAGGGGAAGCTGGAAAAAAAGATGAGAGGCTGACAGGTGGATTTTGGGGTTACACAATGTTACATTTTTTACTCAGGGTGCTGTCAGCTCAGTTAGTAATCAGTAAAGTGTTAAATCTCATTGCCCAGTGCATACCTTGAAGACCAAATTTCTGCTCCATGATAACAAAAAAAAAACTTTAAAACTCTACAGAAACTGCTTACATTTTAAAATGTGATCAGTCAAGGTAACAACTTGTGATGAGGAGGGATGAGTAGTGGTGAGGTACTGAACAAATCCTGTTTTTCAAAGGTCACTACAGGTGGTAACACTGGAATCTTAAAAAATAGGAAGGAGGACTGACCCAAGCATACTAAAATTAGGTTGACTTTTGTATGACAGGAGTGGAATGATCTAAAACTAAAGTATTAAGACTGCCTTCCTGAACTCAGAGCCCATGGTAAGAAGTGCTCATAACTTGATTTAGTTTTTTAACAATGCAAACATAAAGTTTTCAAAGGACTGAACCCAGGCACTACACTTCTCTTCAGTTTACCCAGTTGTGAATACTGCAGCCAGTGATATTGCAGCCAGTATGGAATCCACATTGTGCATCTAAAAATAATATTTTAACAAAGTCGACATTTGGACAACTAAACATAGTCTGACCCCTGATGTTGTTTGGAAAGAGATTCTATGGTGCTTGTAGTATAAGATATAATCACTTTTCCTTGTATAAGGTACACAATAGAAACATCCTTAAATTCTTAAGCTACTTTTCCTTTTTCCAGGTGATAGAGTGCTGCACTATGTCATGCTATCAATGCATAGAGAGACCAAAATTGCATTGGCTTGCTTTTGCTGCTGTATTTCATACTGCTGTCTAAATTGCTTTCTGCTATCTCTCCTGTCTTGACTGTCTAGGTTTCTTTCTGCCTGGAAAATTTATGGTTTATGTTATTTCGTCCCCATTTAATTGTATTAGCCTGAATTCTTCTTTTCTTTCCCCCTTTTTGTCCTGTCCACTTCTCAAAATCTTTTACACTTTTTTCCCTACTATCTTGTTCTTTCCAGTTCTTGCTTCCTGTCACAGGCTCATGTCTTTCATGGAAACAGGAAGCAAATTCTTCTGCAAAATCACTGAGGATCAAAATTTTAATTTATTTTTAATTTTTTTAGAATGAATGGGGGCATGCATCTTGATGAGAACAGATCATGGAAAAGAATCTGGGCGTGAAGAGTCCAAGAGTTGCTTCGCTACTTCTGAAGATGTTACTTGTAGGAAAGCATATGTGAGGAGAAGATCAAACCCTAAGAAATGGAAGAAACATATTAATGAGATTTACTGAGAAGACATAAAGAATGTGAACATGGAGCATGCCCAGAATTTATTTGCTTTACTTCAAGTAAATGCAAATATTTTACAAAGTTTATATTTCAGGCAGAAAATAATAAACTGACAAAGAATAAATAATGAGTAAAGAATAAACAACTCACAGGCATTCAGAAGAAAGGCTTAGCCAAGTGAAGGGAAAAAGAATGATGAATAAAAGAGATTATTCTTGAAATTAAGAGAAATAAAGAATAGAGTGAAAATAGCTAAAAGATGAGTTCTTCATCTTGTAAATAAAAGTAGGAATATGGCTTTCAGTCACATAAATAGTGAGATAAAATTGAAGGCCCATGCAACACATTCCATATACCAAGGATGCACATAAGGCTAAAGCAAGTCTGTGAACCAGAGAGTAAATGCATAGTTTAATTACAGTTTTAATCCAGCAAGTAATGCATATACCTATTGTATATGTACTCATGAAACTACAAATTGAATAATGAAAGCTGCCAAATCTGTGATGAAAACACACATCTAGAGAGTCTAGAGAGTAAATCCTATGAGGAGTAGCTGAGGGAACTGGGGTGTTTAGCCTGGAGAAAAGGAGGCACAAGGGAGACCTTACAACTCTCTACATCTGCCCGAGAGGAGGTTGTAGTCAGGTTGGTCTCTTATCCCAGGTAATTATCAACAGGACAAGCATACAAAACCTCAAGCTGCATCAGGGGAAGTTCAGGTTAGCTCTTAGGAGGAATTTCCTCACAGAGTGAGTTGTTAAGCATTGGAACAGACTGCCCAGGGAGATGGTAGAGTCACTCTCCCTTGGAAGTGTCCAAGAAACAATTGCATGTGGCACTTAGTGCCATGGTCTAGTTGACAAGGTGGTAATCAGTAAAAAGTTGGACTTGATGATCTTGGAGGTCTTTTCAAACCTAATAGATTCTGTGATTCTGTGAAAGCAATATTTGGGCTACCAGCTGATTAAAATCTAACTACCTTTTAAAAATACTAAAACAATTGGAAAATGAATTTGCAAATCCAGTAGTAATGCTTTCAGTTAGATTCATTCTAGAGAATTGAACTTAGGACATGGAAAACTACAAATAAAATACCAAACACAATATCTACTTTTGAAAAAGGGAGTGTGGTGGAGAGGAAGTCCAGGAAATACTTGCTCATTGCAGTCTGAGAATATTATATAAAGGAAGCAGGTGTGGACAGAAAGTAAACTAAAATTTACAATGCTTTTATCAAGGGTAACTTATAACAAATCAACTTTATTCCTGCTAAGATAACTGATTTTTTGAAAAATGGTAAATTCACTGACATTGTAGAGCCGTGTTTAAGGAAATGCTTCTGATTTAATGCCTAGAAGTAATTATTGAAGACAATGGTATGCATGGAGCTTACTGTATGGTGAATAAAAAACTGGATAAGAGAAAGATATTTCATTGATACTAATTATGAAAGAAGGGGGTCAATCACCTCTTATTTTCTTTGGGGTGCTGGGTTTTTTTAAAACCTCTGTTCAATATTTTCTTTGATGAGCTTGATGTTGTAGAAAAGTAGAGGTAATACCAACCCAAATCTTACTACCAGTGTGGGGAAAGATAAGGTTATTGTATGGTTTATCTTCAAGGAATGGATAACAATGAGACAGATGAGTACAAGAGCATGTATTTTGGAATGGATAGCATAACACTTGTTTTAAGCAAAAGTAGTTAATTAATTTAATGTGATGGAAGAACAAACCTACATGAACAAAATGATGGTTAAATTTCAGCCAAGGAAAAAGGTGGCAGTTTTGCAATATATAGTGTGGATATTTTCAGGAGAAATATTCCAGGCACTGTATAGTTGCTTTACAAAGCTATTAGTAGGAGCACATTTAAAATAGATAAATACTCCGTTAAGTAATCTGTGTTTAAAACAAACTAACAAAATCCTGGAGACTGGAACAGGAGCAAAGGAGGACTCCTTGTATAACTAGAGGAAACGGAAGACTTATCGTACGTAAAGAGATTAAAGGGAATTGGTTTGTTCAGCCTAGCAAAATAAAAGTTGAGAAGGGTATGATTATTTTTCATAAGTGTATTCAGGAAATAAATGCAAAGGCATAAATACTGAAGGGTAGTACTTACAGAAAATTAAATGGATACAAATGTATAAATTTAAAGTAGAAATCAGAAATAGTTTCCTAATCAACAAAGAAAGATTTGGAAAGGCTTAGCAACGGAGGAATCTAAACTGCTTCCAAGCTTTATGAAGCTGATGAGTTCATGGAAGGTTTTACAAAATGACAGGAATGATGCTGATGAAAAATGCAAAGAATTATTTTTCTGGCTTTTTTTCATTAGTTTTGCTTCACTGAAAATGTCTTTTTTCCATGCATTCCATACTGTTATTTTTAATGAAAAAGACTAACAAAACTTGGGTAAAATCATGTGAAGCTACTTCTTGTTCCTCTTTCAAAGCTGTCCTAAAAAGTCATTCCACCATGTCATCTCTGAATCGTATATATAAGAAAAAATACAATTCTAATTAACAATTCCTTTGAGCTATGGATGTGTCTGAATATCAGCATGCATCGTGTTTTTTGTTTTGGTTCTTTTTAATGCCTTTATTTCCTTATTTACTTTTCTGTGTTTCTGCCTACTCTCAGTCCACTGGTGACCAGATCCACAGGTTAATAAATCTTCAAAGTAGAGAATATTTTCTAGAGTCACAAAAAAAAAAAAANAAAAAAAAAAAAAAAAAAAAAAAAAAAGAGAAAGAGTAGCATGGTCTGGTACTTATGTGGGATGGGAAAAGAAAGAGTAGCATGGTCTGGTACTTATGTGGGATGGGAAATTGAAGGTTTTGGGAAATAGTTTCAGTGATACCAGGTCAGCCTTTTTTGTGACTGCTTTTGATAAGGGAAGACAGATAAAGTCAAACAACCCAAACGAACACTTTGAGAGGCAACTACCAAAAAGTGTCCATTCAAGTCCTGAATTTCATTTGTATTGCCCAGAGTGATGGCTGTTTATAAGTGACAGAGATCCATAGGAGTATTTTCAGATCCACAAACTGAAAAGGGAGAGTAAGATAGAATTGTGAGCAAGCTATGTAGGACAAGGTTGAGATGATCATGCAATAAGATAGTTAGGTGTACATATATTTTAGAGGAGATATATTAGGAATGCCCTAGCTTGTGGGTAACATTGAGGAATCCTTTTGCACCTGGACAGTTCCAGAGCATTTAGACATAAAACCATCAGGAGAAACATAAGTAATATGGGAGTAACATTCAGAGGTAACTGGAGATTTTGTGTTTCCAAATTTTGAATATAAGCATCTAAGGTCATGTAAGTCCCGCTGCTGAAAATTAGACATTAGAGAATTTGTATCTTGATTGTTTGGTAAACTTTTCTTTTTTTAACAGGGTATATATCCATTTAGTATGATAGATAGAACAATATACAAATAAAAGACTGTATAAATTCAAAGTCAATATTTTAGGTAGTCACCTGTTATGAATGTTTTATGGAGGGGAAGGGGCAAACATGGTAATTTACCTAAGAATAAAATTGTTCCCAATACAAAGAGGAAGAAACAATAGTGGCCTGTTAAACTACTCAATAAGCATTGAATTCTGATCAGGAGTTTCATGAGGACATAATTGAAATCAGATTGGTTCATCTTTTCTGAACTCACTCCTGGTTGGGGACCTTAATTTGTATCATAGTGTCCTGCTTTGCATATACTTGGAATGTGTAAACAACATAAGCTGAATATTTCTGTTTAAACATACAAGTTTGACTACAATTGCATAATTATGGTAAGTCCTTATTTATAATTCAGTGCATAAGTGAAAGGATTGTCACAGCGTTTGAACTTGACACTTTGATACAATGCAATTTTGAAGAAGAGATTTCTGTCAGAAATGCTGATCAATCCTGTCCCTTCTTAGAGCTGACAGTGCTAAATAAAAGGTTTTTAAACAAATCTTAATAATGACAAAAACTCTTGCAATACTCCACAAGGCTATATCCTGTCAATAAAGAAAACAGCCTCTGGATGGAAGATGGTAGAGTAGATACCCACAATATTGCCCATCATATTTCACTGAGAATCAGTACAGTGTTTACTAACTGAAGGAGTCTTATTTTCATATACAAATGGGATTTTGCTAATGGTACCGCAGTGACACTGAGATCCAGAGTATCATTGATAAAAAATGTATGGAAACACAAACAGGTTCACTTAGGCTTCTTTGTTGGGCCTTTGTCTTTTGTTCTTCTGAACACACTTTCTTTCATCTGGAAGAAACTGTATAATATTCCAATTATTTAGAGGAAAATATGCTTCCATGTCCTTTGAAAGTGTAAAACTATTAGGAGAGGATGAATATATCTTTGAACATATGGTGATGTGGGTCTTGGATTTATGGAAGTATTAACTGTGTTTTTCATTATAGCAAACTCTATTGCCTTGAAATAATGTGCAGCTTGACAATTTTGCTTTGCAGGGGTCCATACAAACATTTATTTGGTTTTGATACACTTAGAATAACATCTGCTAATTTAAAATTTTTTTTTCTGCTGTCTTAGTAAAAATCTGTCAGAACTGCTGTCTGAAACTCCCTCAGTTTTACATGCTGTCCATGAAAACCTACTAATTTTTTATGTTACGAAGACATCACATGTTTTCCTGGACTCAGAGATTCATGAGCTCTGAAGAATGTTTTGTTTAAAAAGAAGAGTTTTACACTTCGTAAATTGAAAGACATTCTAGTTTAGCTTCCAAATATTATGTAGATTTTTGTTGTGATAAGGAAAGACCAAGGTTATAGAAAACGTGGACTTGAAATTATTTTGAGCTAAGATTATAGAGTTAGCATGGATTTTCAAGAGTCTAGGTAAGTTTAGGGAAAAAAATCTTAGAAGGATAAGTAAATAGCCACATATGAATTATCAGAAAGGAAATTAGAGAAGACAAGCTAGTTATATGCTTTAGAAACCTCTAATTAATGAATCCTAGGTAACTTACCCAACCTACAGCATCATTGTCCTCATTAGTGTACTTTTACCATCATCATCATCTCCATCCTACCTAACAACAAGGCCTGAGGGATTTCCCATCACACTATTGGGCATCCCATTTCTTTGATTCTTAGGCTGCTTTGAGACAATGTAGCTCTCAGCTGCTATTCCCCAAGGAGCCCATTTAAAAAGCAGAGCGCAGGAGGGGTACTCTGTTGTTGGCAGCTCTCATGGCTTACACAGATGGTCTACTGCGTTCAGAGCCTACTGTGTCTTTTAAAAGTTGGTTTCATTCCTACATGCAGAAGATTAAAGTAAGAAAGTGTCAATCACAGATGTGCAGATTGCCAAGTCTGCATGGCTTTTGAATTTCTGGGTAGCAGTCACTCAGGTATCCAAAATCAAAGAAATACTAATTAGCAGAGAATGTATCTACACCATGACCATGTAGATCCCAGAAAGAAAATTCTGATGAGTGTAGAGCAGAGACACCCTTGTATTGGAATCATGTCAGCCAGCCTGGGTCCACAAGCAGTGATCCAAACTAATAATTGTCTCAGAGGGTCTTTTCCTCTGAGATGTGACAATGTGAAAACACATCTTGTCTGTGTAAACTTACTGGTTCCACAGAATACTGCCTTATGAGTTCAGCACCTTGTGCATGTGCTGCATATGTAGTGTTAACCAGTTGCTAAGTTTTTTATGCTCTCCAGCTATCCAGTACAACCAGTGTTTGAGAGTTATCTGTGTTTATTGTTATCAACATAGAAAAGCCACTGCAAATAGAGATAAAGGGTAGAGCTGCTGGGTTACAAATACTAAAATTTTCAGTTCAAGGATTATTTCCATTTTAAACTGCAAAAAATTAAGACTACATCACACAGTTTTGACATGCCTTGCCCTGAATTAGTACTCGCTACACAGCTAGCAGTACTTTGTTTCCGGGGAACTGTTTTTTAACAATTTGAAGAAAGTCCTCTACAGAAACAATTTGACAGTGGGAAAAAGTTCATGCATTCAATAAAATCGACACATCTGCATCAATTCAGCTGGCCTTTATTCCAGAAAATAATTAAAATATTTTGTTTTGATGTGTGTAGAGCAATCATATTGGTTTATTATATGACACTTCTGCAGTTAGTTCTTTTCTAAGGTCTTTTGCAATATAACAGAAAGAAATAAAGTGAACTTAAAGAGAATGTTGGGGCTTGTGGCAGTGGTAGATGTTGCTACTGCCATGCCCAAGAAGCAGCCGGCCCCAAAAAGGCTTAAGGTCCAGAGGTGGGGCGCTGCCAAAGCTTAAAGACCTCTGAAGGTCTCATCCCAGAAATTGTCTCCCTCTTCCTGTGTTTAAAGACATGTTTTTTTCCCTAAGTTGTGAGCACCCCTACATGTAAATTCACCCTGTCTGTCATATTAGCTACCCTGCCCCTTCTGGAAAGTCCCCTGGAAAGTCCCTTCTTACTCGAAGCCCCGTTGGCTCCTGCTCCCTCTCCCTTTCCCTCTCCCTCCTCGATTGGGTCTCCCCAATCACCCCACTTTTTGTACCACCCCTGGACCCTCTCCCCATTGGACCCTGATGTTCTCTCCCCCTCCTTTTTACCCCTGTATAAAACACAGTGTAAGACGCTGCTGCAGGTTTCTCTGTCTCTGGACCTCTTTGGTTATGGACCCCCATTAAACCTCAGAACTCCAAGCAGAGAACCCCTCCCTGCCTCTTTGCCTCCATCCTTTCTCTACGCCTGCTGGAACCTGGAGTGTGTGCGTGGGTGCTGGCACTCACCCAGCCAGGGGTGATCAGTGTGTGTGCTGGGGTCAGCGAACCCCCCGAGAGCGGCTCTGCCGGTGACGCTCCCTGGAAGGTCACAGAGCACTGTGAGCTCGTGTCCCCTCGCTCTGATCCAGCCAGAACAACGGCGCAAAGCGGCAGGGGCTTTACTGAAGCAGCATTTGTTTGAAGTGAACATATTTATACGGGGAGAAATTTGCCATTTAAAAAAAATTTATCCCAGTTTGGGGAGAAAAACAGACCCAATTTTTTGTAAGAAATTCTGCTTGACCTGCTCTGCTACTCAAGGAATAAATGAATGCTCCAAGGGAACGGTGACTGTGGAACCAGTTCTTTCCCTCCTGTCTTTGTAATTTGTACTTAGCCATGTGTAACTGCACATTATGGGCAACATGTGATGTCAGCAGAAGCAGCTGCCTGATTAAGTGCTACCCACTGCAGAAACTGGGCCCTGGGCTATGATTTGTGGGGCAATAGTCATCATAGTTAGAAAACTATCGTGTTTAGTGTAACTTGGAGGGTGTATGTAATGTTTTTAAAGACAAGGAGGTAAGCAATATATGCCTCATTAGTATCTACTTGGCAAATTCTGATAATTTATATCCATATACATATTTGATATATCTCATCCTGTTATTTTCAGAATGCTCCTAGTTTGGATATAGTTCCAACTTCACTCTGACTTAATAAGGTAAAGCTATATTTCAAACCTATACTGTCATCAGAGAGATGTTTATTTCACTTGAACTGATATAAAACCTTTCCAGTGTCATCTGAGATACAGGAAATGGCTGGACTGCTATGTTTAAAGAAAACAAAAACCACAGAAAAGTCATTTGACTCATGAACTGGCATTTTGAAATGCTGTTGCTTTGAATATGTGATGAGCTTCTGGTTTTGCTTAGTCTCAGTGCTGATTTTCTGAGAACTAAGTCACAAGATGATGAGAGATTTTGCATGTGGGAATTGAATAACTCTTCTTACTGTTTTAGCCAACTCCCTCAAGCAGACAATTAGACCCACCGAGCCAAGGAAGTTGCCTCTCTGCCTCCCCAGGTGTGCTTCAGTGAACCTCCTGGGACAGGAAATGGGGTTAAACCAACCTCTGATCGTTCTTTTCAGTCATTCAACTTTCTGCTTTGTAAGAGGCCAGTGAGGAGACTTTAAGAAGGAACATAGAGCCTCCTGATAGCGCGCTGCTTTACAGCAGGCCCTGGGAGACTGCAATCATCTGGAGGTGATTTCCAGCTACCTAGGGGGTTGTACTTTCAGGGAATGTGGTTCTACTACAGGTGAAAAATGCTGATTGGGTCAGGGCTCAGACCTTGGTCTACATTCACGACGGGTGCAAAGACACAACTAAGCTGCACATGTCCTTCTGAAAGCTCTCCAGTGCTGGTAATGGGGGAAGGTGGGCAGATCAAGATTGCCTGGTAATGAGTTAAGGCATCAGTTTACATATGTAAAAGGCATGTGAAACTAGGTATCACAATTCATTGTTATGTTGTCATCAAAAATCCTACGTCCCAGTATATTCCAATGGCCTAAACTTTGAGTGGGTACAGTAGCGTAACAGGGTGTTAGTACTACAGGATGAAAGGAATATATTTCTCTTTCACTTGCTACTTCAGTGTTACCAGCCACTCATGGGCATTGTGTTTTGCTGATTTTTGTTCAATCTGCTCAACGTAGGAGACTTTAAGGACCTTTCCAAATACTGCATAAAAGTAATCTTCCTGAAGTCTGATTTCTGGGTCCATAAGATCACAACATGATGTTTTATCAAAAGAAAACCCCACAAGTCTTCTGGAAATAATGTCAGAGTTGTGGCAGTAGGAATCACTATTGCCGTGATGCAGCAGGACAAGAGCCTGAGTCCTGTGGTTCTGCTTGTGTCCTTGCTGAGTGTGGGTCATGCCAGCCAGAATGACCTGACATGGGGGTCCAGAGAAAAAGCCCTGGTTGTAGCACACCTGAGGAGTAAATTGCATGTACTTGGGGACTTTTGCCAACAATCCTTGCTTACATACAAAGCAGAGGAGAAAAATGAAAAAAATATGAAGTGAAAAGCTTTTTGTTGCTCTCATGAGGTGTGCATCAAAATTCCCTTTCTTTCAGTGGGGAAATTTTTGTTTGCATATGGGTTACGCTAGCCATAAAATAAACTATGGAGTCAAAGACACTTAGCTCAGGCAGTTGGAGTAATGTCCATAATGAAAACTGTCCTTCAGTCTCACAATATTTTCCCAGTAAATTCTGGAGGTTTTACATTTGCTGTTTTTAAAACATTCTTCCTAAAAGAACTCTAAGAATTCATCTGCTGTTTGTGTATTCTTTCAGCCTTCTGTCTGTGGAAGTCTACTTGCCTTGAGAAAAGATATGTAATGGTTTTATATGGGATATGAAATTTCTCTCATAAATGTGATATGATCTAATAATTAATGAATGTCAGAAGACAAGCTGGAAAGCTTAAATTCTAACAACTTTTGTCTAAGTTATTCTATCTTCTCACTTTCCATCATCTCAGACTTTCAAATAGGTCTAGGGTTTATAACTAGGTAGATATTAAAAGTCCAAATCTTTTTATATTGAAGTCCTATTTCTCCCTTTATATGTCTCTGCCCATATAGCATAGCATCAAAATGAGGTAAATGTAATGTAATTTATTTGCAATTTAATGTTCCTTAAAAATGTAAAAATGGCATACAGTGGTATGGATATTACTCCAGAATCTTGTATATATAAATTAAAGTTAGGCCAATAATAATAGTAATTTTTATATATTCATTTAAATATGCCTTTATTATATATATATATTTGCTGTCATGTCTGGGGAAAGTGAATTGTAGGTACTATCAAGGATGAAACAATTTTTCTGGACAATAAAATGTAAAGGGGAATTTTAAGTTTCATCAAAAAATTGGTTTTGTTTGAAAGAAATAGGATGCTTTCTTTTGATTAAGTGATTTTAATTTCTATTTTTAATTAAGTTAATGAAATAGTGTATGTTAAAATCTAGATTTAAAATATACTGAGTGGATCTGAATGAATCAGCAGAATTTTATAGAATTTGGGCTGACATATGGTCTATTAGCTACTACACCTACTTGCAACTGCATAGAGATTTGTAAAAATTGGCATAACATGGGGTATTTTTTGTGCTTATACACTTGACAGATAAATATCTTTTTGCATTATTCTAGAATTAATCTTTCTGCTTCACATGTATCAGCTTCTTCTCTGCTACTACATATTTTAACTTCTGTTCTTGTTCTTGGAACACCTATGTATTTTGTTTGTTTTCCCTTTTCCTTCCGAATCCTTTTTTTATTTTCTCTTTTCTATGTGGAAAGAAAACACTTGTTGAGGAGACAACATAGAGTAAATTATTCACTTAGGTAAAGGTCAAAATTGCCAATAATAATGTTCCTGGTCAAAAAACTAAGCCAGCAATATTCAGGCAGATTTGCAATTTGGCACATAACTTTGGCTTTTCAAGACCATATATAATGCAGCAGTGAATTGCTAACTTATTTTGTGTAGAAGAATAAGGCAATGGAAGATACAAAGTCATTGGAAGAGTACATAAAGAGACCGAAGAAATAACTTCTGAATCCAATAAAAAAATGCAAGTCATTACGAATAAAGCAGGGAAAAAGTATGAAACCACTTTTGCAGCCTGATTTCAGTAAGGTGATGTCATTAATACAATTCTGTTTACTAAATTTAATTATTTTTCTCCTGAAAGACTCAAATTACTACCAAATGCATACTTAAATTGTTATTCTCATTGGAAAATGTAGTCTAAATAGTTCCTTTTATTTAAATTCAAAGCCAAATAAATGTTTTTATATCCTTTTAAGACAAAATATTCATTGCCTTTTTTAAAATGAAGATAACTAAATACATAGTTGTTATAGCTTTATTAACAGTGGATTATCAAATATATATTTACATACTTACCAAATCATTGGTTTAATACACAGATTTCTTTCTTAGTGTTCTTTCAGGACTCAAAGAGAAACAAACAATTGGGACCTATTTGGTTGTCCTTCTTTAGAATCATAAATCAGAACTGGAAATGGAAAGAATATTGTAGGTCTTGCAATGAAAGTCACTATTCAGATAAATTGAGAATAATTTGGTTTATTTCAAAAATACTGTCTAAAGTTTGGTATGGACATATTTATTCCAAATAATGTGAACATAAACCCAGTTCAAAAAATGTAAAATGATGCATACAAACTATATTTAGACTAATCCTAATGTAATTCTCAGTTGCTGGATTGATTTGATCTCCTTATCATGGGGAGAAATTGGACTCTGAGATATTATCAACAGTTTCTAACTCCAATCTGATTATTGCTATAATCCTGACAGTGATTGATTCTGAGTAATTATCTCAGAAGCAGAATTAGATTAAAAAACAATATTCCAGATTATAGAAGACTCCAGTCCATCCTTATAATTAGTTTCGTCTTAGAATGTATGATGCTATCACATTTGAATAATTTGGAGTGAATTATTCGCAAGCAGTCTGGGCAACTGCACTTTAATAGGAAAACAGATAAACATGAAAACATAATATTTTAAGAAACATTGCATTGTAAATTAGCAGCTTCATTGCAGTAAAGTTTACTTTGCCAATGTTTTCAGTTTGCCATGTAGCTCCTAAAATATTATGGGGTACTATGCAAAAGCCCAGCGCTACAATAATCAGTGATCATGCAGTCATAATGATGATTTATTATTACTGATGGTGTCATTATCATCATAATTATAGGCTATGAATTAATTTTTCACAATTGGCAACTGAATCATTTTCAACTGTAGGCCTTTCCTTTATGAGAAGAATTACTTGCAGATAATGGCCATAAAGAATGGACTCATGAGAATGAACTCAAACAAAAAAAAACATATTTGAAGTTCTTGGGCAATATTAACTTCTTATTTTCATTAATTTTATTTGCAGCTGTGATGGCCTGGTCCAAATGAAGCTTCATTGTGCTAAACACTTTAAAGAGTACATAGAATGAATGGTTTCTGTCTAAAACACAATAGTAACAGGAGCTTATCAGAAAATAAAGAAATATGTGTCTTACATATTGTAATTTATGGAAACTGATGTCCCAAGTTTTTTTCTCCCTTCTTTTTGTCCTTTCTCTTGTCCAACTAATTGAAGGATTGAACTCAAAATATTCCATAGTCTGGATTCATTTTGATCATGATTCCTGTGACTTCCTTGAAGCCACACGTGATGTGTTTTGGGCAATCTCTTTTCATTGGCTTCCTTGTGGTTTAATAGTTAACATTTTGTTCTCCAGACCCATGCTGTTGGGCTGGTGTGAGAGAGTTTTGAGAAAGACACAAGAAAGGTTGTTTCAGGTTTTTTTCTAACAAGATTGAGACAGGTATGGAGTCAGAAAGAAAAAAAGGCATTAAATTCAATGGTGAAAGAAGGAGGCACAGTAAAACACTGCATCATATGTAGAAAACTCTCATGATTCCCAATATCCCAGGCTTTGATCCTGGGCAGACTTCAGTCTCTCTTCTTTTAGTCCTCATATAAAGATCAAGTACATGTTGTAAAGGAGGGTATTATAGTGAAGGGTGTAATAGATGTTGAGAAAATGTTGGACAAGGATAAAAGAATTGAGAAAAAGGATATAGAACTAAAGAAATTTGATGTTAAATGGACTAAAACTTTTGTCCTTTTAATTTTTTTTTTAGTGTTTTTATGAAGGTGTCTTTTAAAATGCCAAAGGTTTACAATACATGTTATTTTAAAGTACTAAATGAACATGCAGTAAATTAATCTTGAAAATATGATAGTACCAGAAATTAATTGCAAATATAAGGACCTTGAAAGGAACTATTGCACTAAAAGCAATGGTAACAGAAATGAATATGATTACGAATAACTATTAATTTAAGTCTGTTACAAATCAACATAGCTCTGATGCCAAAAATGGCACAAAATTTAAAAGTATAAAAGATATGGCCTCTCTGAAAAGTACAAGATTAATGAGCATTCTATTTGGATAGATAGAGTCTTAGGACAGTCTTATTTAGCACCATGTTCACAGTGCTTTCTGTCACTGGGAAACAAACATTGTAATGCCAACACACAACAGATGATGAAAACAGCAATCTGTTATAAAGCATGGGTGGAAAATAGCACCTCTCTTGTATGTCTGTTTTACCACAGGGATTATGTATACTCTGGCCTTTTGTAGAGATGCTTATCTGCTCCTGTTTCTTGAAAATTCTTTGGAATAAAAATGCACTGATGTATTTAGGATAGGCTCATGGAAGCAGTAGATAAGGTTACTGGAAATAGTTTTGTCATGAAACTCCAGGTTTAAATCTCCAGAACATGAGTAGTTGTGCATTTGAACCTTCCCTTCTATTTTTGTTATGCACCAATCCCTGCCTTTTATTTTTTCCTAAATATAGCAACATATCTCATTTTTCTACAGCTCTTCAAAATGAACAGGTAGAGTTCTTTATAATGAACACATTGAATCATCACTAATGTGTTCTGAATGAAGAAAAGATTGCTATTGGTGGTAGACTGAACCAGTGTAACTTCTCTTAGCTTATTTGACAGTGTTAAAATCCAGGAACTGACAGTTCGCATTTTTTTAATTACTTCCATCCTGATGACCTCTGAAGTTTGTAAAGTGGTATTACTCCCTTCACTGCCACATGAATTTTGTCACACTGTTTTAATCCACAGTATTAACCTTATCGTTAATTTTGACTATAACAATATCAAGTAAGATTTTTATATTAATAATATTGCTTAGATACAAGAGTAGAAGGTGTAGACAATAACAGCTCTTAGAATAGATTAAATTTAGGGCTTTAGCCTAAAAGAATGTTTCTAGTTGAAAATTTGCACTTAATTCATTTATTTGGTTCTTAACACTGGTTTTGACAGTGTTGGTTATGTTAGGCTCCACTTAAACACTGCCTGTGACCAAGCAGAATTTGCTGCAGATGATAATTTTATGTAAAACTAACTTTGCTTTTGAAGCCTTTAGCAGTGAAAATAATGCAGAAACTAACAAACAGTTACTGAGGACACTGGTGAGTGTTGGCACATAGGTAAGTGCAGCTTCATAAGATATTAAGTGATTGCATGGATCAGCCATGACTGGCACTCTAAGGTATTTGAAGTATTCTGCTGATGGTTATGGATTGAACTGGATTGCTCCTCTGAAACCTTTGAAAATTACACTGAATGACAGAGTGTTGTCTGGGTGAAGTTCTCAAGCATCAACTTCCGTACTTCTGTCCTCTGGCTCTGGCTTTGGTACAGATTATTTGGACTTTTGGCCTAGATTCAGCAGTGAGGGATGCACTGCCTCATCACTGAGTGACCTACACCTGAGCTGGCATGCTGCCGGAGCCCACTTGATGCTAACTGTGTGCACCAGTAAAGTACAAGTAATTACACAGAAGAAAAGGCATGGACAGGGCACATAGGTATTTTGTGCCACAATGACGCCCAGTGTTTCTCCTGAACTGAAGCCTTTATTGCAATTTTCTTAGCTGTGTGCATTGTCACTACCTCATGGCTGTTTCTAGAGGTACAGACCAGCTCCAGTTTATTGGTCTCTCATGTGCAGAGCTCAGCTGCAGCAGCAGCCTTAGCCAAGGAATAATGCCTTATGATTCCTTCTAGAAGTGATTGACAGACTAGCAGTTTGGTTGAGTATTTTCAGAAGAGAAATTTCCCACATTCTAGGCTGCTTAAAAAAAATTCCTATTTTTCTAGTGTATAATAACATATATAGGTCTTATTTCTTGTTATTTCACAGAATCACAGAATATTCTGAGTTGGAAGGGCCCCAAAAAGATCATCAAGTCCAGCTCTTAAGTGAATGATCCATATAGGGCTCAAACTCAAACCTTGGAGTCATTAGCACCATGCTCTATAACCTGAGACTTCGGCATGGTTGTAGTTAAGACTGTAGCAGTCTATATAAATCTTATTTCCTATATTTACTTTTTTCTTCTATTTTTTCTAACAAGAAGGGCCTTTAGGGGAAGCTGTACGAGAAATCGCTGAGGTCACTTGGTCTGTTCAGCCTGGAGAAGAGGACACTGAGGGGAGACCTCATTGCAGTTACAGCTTCCTCGTGAGGGGAGGCTGAGGGGCAGGTACTGATATCTTCAGTCTTGTAACCAGTGACAGGACTTGAGGGAATGGCCTGAAGCTGAATTGGGGGAGGTTTAGGTTGGATATCAGGAAAGGTTTTTCACCTAGAGGGTGTTTGGGCGCTGGAACAGGCTTCCCAGGGAAGTGGTCGTCGCACCAAACCTGACAGAGTTCAAGAAGCATTTGGACAATACTCTAAGATAAATGGTGTGACTTTTGGGAATATTCTGTGCAGTGTAAAGAGTTCCTCTCAATGATCCTTTTGTGTCTCTTCCAACTCAAGAGAGTCTATGATTTTATGATAAGAAGGTTTTTTTTACATCATGAAGGCAAAAAAATTAATCCTCTGACTGATAAGAATCCTTCTGCTATCCTGAAACACTTTGAGTTGGTTAGCTTCCCAGTCCTTTTCAAATTTGCTGTTCCCAGATAAAAATGCTAGTCTGGTCAGAACGTTTATTTTTTTAGTGAATATCAAGCTAAATACCTGCACAGGTGTCAAATTTGTTTATTCTTTTATGTTGTTGAGTGTATAGAAATAATGCTGAGAACATTCTTTCAATATTAAACCAGTATATTTTCATTTCTCCAAAGGACGAAAATGCATGATTTTCTTATATGGATTATTTTTTCCCATCTCTTTTTAAGAACAACACATACATTTTGACCATCAATATGGCTAACGCCACTACCTAAATTGTAAGTAAATCTCTATGCCTTTATAGAATAATTATCTCAGCTCATCTTCATTATAACTAAAACTAGTTCACTCACTTCCAAAGGATTTATTTTCTGCCTGTATTATGGGAATGCCATTTGAGATATTTCCTTTGGAAAACAAGGAAGCTATAAAATATAAGTATTTAAATCTGGTTAACATTTGCTTCTGTATATCATTTCAACAAATGTAGAATAAATTTTCTCTATTTTCAGAGCCAGTCATATAAGAGGGAGCTTATGCATCACAATTCTCTTCTTGCTGCAGCCATTTCTGATATGCTTAGGTGATACATCCATCCTCATTAGCTATTGTTCTTCTTTATGGGAAGACTATCTTGAACAATGAACTATATGAGACTTTACACGGGATAAAAAAATAACCTAGCTTTGTTCCTTTAGACCCTTAATACATGGTTTTCTGTTTTTCCTCCAATTAATACCATCTTTTCCAAATCACTAGAGACTTCATATTTAATTTCCTGTGTGTTCATAAAGGCCAGAATATGTTAAATTACTTTCTTTTGACATAAAATAATTCAGTTACAATACATATACAGAGAGTAAGATATGTTCTTGTCTCTTTAATCTATTTGCGCAAGCAAATATTTTACACGAGTACCCTAAACTGTAAACATTGTATATAAAAAGACAAATATAATATTGACAAAATATACATCTTTCTATAGTAGCTATTATTTGTAAATAAAAGTTTCTAAAATGATTTTCTGTATTATTATCTATATGTGAAATTTAGCAGAAAAATTCAGAAACAAAGGTCAAGAAACTGCAAACTTCAATGAACACCTGATAATCGTTTATGAAGAATCATAAAGACTAAGCTGACTAAGACTTACAGTACCTAAGTCTACTGAAAAAAAACAGTTCTCAGGAAATCACTCAAGTACATGTGTATATATAAACCCATTAGCATTACACATGCTCAGGTATTTTTCTTTTTTAGTTAAAGATTCATTTTAATGTATTTAAAATAATTTATTTGCAGTCTCATCACCATTATTATAACTCATTACACTCTCATACCTGGATATTTGACCTGGCTAAACAGAAGAATCAGTAAACAAGCAAAAAAATCAACATTTGAACAAGACAGATTTCAAGATAAAATGTACAAGTCTTTGGCACATATATTTGGAATTGTTATTTATTTCCAAACCCAAAGCTGCTTCCAATGCCTTTCAGTTATTTTTCTGCATCTATAATTTTACTAAGGCTTAGCCTAATTTTTCTACACCTGCTTTCTTTGTATCAGAGCTCTTATTAATTCTGATATTTTGTGGAAGTACATATCTTCTGCTTTTTGTATTTTGGGCATTGGAGTAGAAAATGGCCTTCAGTTTTGATCTCTACTCTGTGTCATCAGTTGTAGAGTCAGTCTTCCATATGTTTCTAGCACATTTTGTGTTCCTGGTTCCTATTTCTAATGTGTGGTAACAGAGTCTGTATTTTGCTACAGCAAAATATCTGCATATAAAAGTAATATTGCTATGGAAAATTTGTGTGAAGATGTCTCTTCACTCTCACAATCCAGGCTTTTATTGAACAAACAAACAAAAAAAGCATAGGAAAAAGGCTGTGTTTGTGTCTACTATATAGTTGCATATCTTATATCAAAATAATCTTTTGGCACACACATGAATTTTAAACATGACAAGGTTTTACCTACAGTTTTTTCTTCAACTTGCTTTAATGTCTAATTAGTATTCACATCAGGAAGATTTATGATTTGTCCTTTTTGAGGATGCTCATTTAGCACAAGTACAAGACTATCTCAAGTCACTGTGTATATCCATTTTCATTCAGCAAAGTGGCTTTTCATATTGGTACTAGTATGCTGCTGCTCAAGAATACAGTGCAAATATACCTCTAGTGAGCCATTTTTAAGTTAATTAGCATGGCACTGGGAGCTGTCTAGGCATGGTAGCAGGGAGTACCACAGAGGCTAAATTACCCTACTTCTCAGGCAGTTTTTCAGTAGATTAGACTTTGCTTCAGCTGAACTCGGTGCTATTGCAGCTACTCTGCACATCTGAGTAAGCGTGCAAAAATCTGGTTCAGATTTCTGTAGTTTCAATAAAGAGATGCTGAAAATGCCACTGACTAGCCCTTGACTATTGATAGGACAAGTTATTTGTAGTTCCACACAACTTTTATTCTGAAAATTTGGATAAAGAATTGAACAAAAGCAGATGCCACCACTAAGTTAGCGTTAACGTCTTATAATTTACATCTACCCTGGTGAAAACTTTGATGTTTTACTTCAAACTTCTGTGAACCATTTAGTTTGAAAGGAAGAGATTCTACTAGTACATGAGAAGTTATGTTAGCTCAACCGGTTAATTTACAGCAGCACCAGAACCAGTTTTAATTCAACAGGAATCAGCAGCTCTCATTTTCTAGCCAACAGCTTTTCCCAAGCCCTTTCTTGAAGAATGCATAGAAGCCAGTTAAATACTGAGCCTGACTTGCCAGTAGTAAGAATGACTTTATGCATATCAACAAGGACTTCCACCCAGAGGAAGGTGCATTCTCCTATTTCTAGCCACACTGAATACTTAGGTTTTCATAGAAAATTAAATAACATAAACTAAAGTTATTTTATGTGATCTGTTAAACTAAATATGTCTAGGGCTAAGTCATGTGAAAATTTCTAGTGTATTGCTGTGCTTCTGCAAGTAATGATATGGACCATGTTCCAGCTTTTAATGGTTTTACTAGGGCTTAATAAACTCATAAATATATCCACTAAAGTAATTTGTTTTCTAAGTCTTTTTAGCAGCCTTGGACTTGAATGTATACACTCTGATCTTAGAGTGCTAGCATTGTGCAACTTTCAAACCTTTTAATAATCATTAACTCTGTTATCAAGATACTTTCTATTTTCTTCTCTTTTGTCCCATTAAATCTAATTTCTGATGTAGGTAAACATTCATTGATTTCATTTGTACAGTCTGTGCTTAAGTAATTGTTTAACATCCTATTTTCTTATCCTGTGTCTGTCTAATTCCATGTTAAATACTCTTCCGAAGGTGACTTTTTCTCCGTTACCAATTCACAAAAGTGGACAGGATATTCTTAATCATTTATGTGAGGAAGTCTTCACAGAACCATCCTTTATTATATTTCTTTTATAGAAGATCTCTTATTTTTATGTGTAACTGTTTGTTCCCATGAACTTGCCTGAAATTGCTCCACTGAAAAATTCAGATATAACAATGTGTTTTTAAAATCAAGAGAAGCTCTAATTCAAATCATGGCCAGAAATATTTCAGAATCTATCCTGAGGATAGAATATGAAGAAAACCTTATGAGCTCCCACATGATTCCTGGATTCTGTGTTAAACTTTGCCAGCACCTTAACATTTGTTTATAACTTCTTTTAATTTCATATTTGATGGCTCTGCAGAAATAAATATGAAAGTATGTAACAGAGTAGCCCTGCTGCATTTATTTTATGGCAACCAATTAACTTGACTCTGTGACTATGCTTTCAGTTTTCCACATTTCAGAGATTTTTGTGCTAGGCTAGATAAGCTTAGCCTCAACACTATGAAGGCCAGAGCTGACTCCAGGCTCCAACAAATGGCTCCTGTTGTAGAGCAACAACTGGGGTATTTGACAACAAAGAGAAGGGGCAGAGAATATGTGTTTTTGAAATAATGACATTACCAGTGAGATTAGCATGAAGCAGTGCCATTAAAATGGAAAAATTAACACCACTGATATTTCTATCATCACTCCAGGTTATAGAGTTAACTCCTTATGGAAGTGAATGGGACATTTTATATATTCTCAGTCTGATTTTGCTATTCTACTTGGTAACACTTTATTCTTGTTTGAAAAGGCAGTACTATAGAACTTAAACTATTTTAAACAGAAATAAACTCAAAGAATGTGATACGTTATTAGTTTTGGCTTATGATGTCATAATTCTAGATTAGCTTTATTATGAACTTCATGGGGCTCACAAGATGAAAAATCTACTTTCCTTTTAGGCTTTACTTTTACTTTTTATCATTCATCTAATGGAAACTATATTAGTTTCTCCTTTATAAGTAATTCTCACCTGTTTTATTAGTGGATGTTTGCTTTTATCACAGAAATTGCTGTTGTAATGAACTCTAACACATCTTTGTTACATTCTCACCAGAAAGTCTAATAAATTACTGAGGTTTTTGATAGACATGTCTTTGTGAAATGAGATAAAACAGCAGGGAGCAGAGTTTGTGTTGTCCTTTCACAGATCTCTGTGTTTTACATCTCAGTAAACTATATATCCAGAAAACCACTTTCAGAGATATCAGTTTTCCATTCTGTCCCATTGCATACCCTGCCTGACACAATTAGGCACATGTTTCTTAAGGAGCCTTTTGACGTGTGCGCTCTTCAGTAGGTGACAAGATTTCACATCATAATGTGCAAGAAGAAGTAGGATCACAAGCTGAGGCTGGTGGGAGGTGGATCAAAAACACAGCACTGGATATAGCTGAAAAATAGAAAACAAAGATATTTAGGAGTTCTCGTCTTCTGATTGTAGAACCTCTGGAAATACTATTTCCTTATTATTCCTTTAAGAATGATACTCTAGTAGTGTAACAAGCATAGGATAAATGCAGAGCTCATATTTTACACTGAAGGGTTTCTTAGATGAGATGGGACTGTCTGCATAAGGTATTGGGATCTAAGGATCCAGTACTGTAATTGTAATGAAAGCTACTTGACTTGAACTTGATAAAAAAGTACTATTTGGGGTTTCCTGTAGACAGATTGAACTAAGATAGATTTCTGGTAAAAGCATTCCTTTGCCATTAATGGTATGTCATGAGTACTGGAATTTTCTCTAATGAAATATTAAAAAAGGTTTATTATGGAATAAAAAGGTTTATTTTTTATGAAGTCTAAGTACCTCATGGATGCCTTTTGGTGAAGTGTCAGTGAGCCGTAGGCCAATCTTGAAGTAGCCTGCATGTTTGTTTTTTTGTAAAATTATTTTCCTGGTTCCTATGACATCCAGCACAAAGGGATAGCCTTGTTCTGCGGACTGCCTTTGGTGTCTGAGCGCCTACAGAACAAGAACAGGAAACCTGCTAAAGGAAAGACTGGGAAGTCTGGGCAGTTTGAAGCAGGGGTGACTGGGGCTTCTAGGCTCCCTGCCTTCTGCTTTGTAGTCACTGAGTGCCAGAGAATTATGGTTTGAATTGCTGCCCAGAATTTTGTCCTAATATTGGGGTCTTGGCAGGTCTGTCTGAGTGGGAGTACTGTGAGCTGCTGCTAGGTATCATGACTGCCCAGCGAAAAAATTGTACAACACTGTTTTAACTCCTGGGGAGCCAGAGACCATGGACCATTCAATGACCCAGGCTTTTTGGTTTTTGGACAACTAAAGCAGAATTAGTTTCTCTCGAATTAAAAACAAACAAACAAACTAACTTCTCACTTTGAAGAGAAAACCATTGAGCTAAGTTTTCATTCTCGGAGGAAAAGTTTTGAAAAGTGTGAGCCTTTTCTAAAACACTAATGGTAGTATTCTGATCAACAATGTACATGACTGTATCTATTCTGTTTTAAATTTGGCACTGTCCCAAGTCATCCACTGCTTTACTGAAGCCACTATCTGTCTTTGGTGAAACCATTCATCCCAGGAATAACCCTGTAAAGCACTATGGTATATGTATATGTGAACTACAGTGTATTTCTCTACTGCTTCTTGTAGGCGCCTTTCGATTTTTTTGGCTCAATGTAGGGAAAGAATGGCTGAGTAGTTATCACAGGTGCACTGCTACCAGCACTTTATTCTTTGAACTACATGAGGTAAACCCTCTTGACGCCTGCTTGATATTTTGGTGAATTATTGCAGGTTTTCATCTCTCCTACCATGAGGGCCACTGATAAAAGACAAATAAGCGATGGCATAAAAGCTGTCTCTGGAAGAGTTAAAAACATAAAGCAGGCAGATTTCAGAAGGTGTTAGGTACTGGAGTTTTAAATTTAGGATACTCATAATAAATGAGAAATGTTCTCTTTTGCTTTGTTCTCTGGTAGTGAAACATTTGATTCATACTATTGTGTTTTGGGTGGATCCCGAAGCCATGTCTCGAGCAGGAATTACCTCCAGTTTGTTGTTGCTATTTCAATTAAACATAAGTTGAATTGAGTTGTCAGTAAAACTGGCTGCATTTTTTTTCTTTTTTTTTAAATTTTTTATTCACCCTGGACTGTTAAAAGTTATTGCTTCAAACAATATACTCTGGCTGCTTTTGGGTGCTTATAGCTAAGATATGTAAACAGAATGGACCAAGGTCATCCCTGGCATAATTTAGTGGAATTCAGCACTGTCACACCAGGAGTGAATTTGGCTCAATGTTTTGGCATTAGCAGTAAAGGTCATTCCTGCAGTTTGCCCTCACTATAGAAAGTGCGATCAAAAAGTTTCCTATTTTATTTCCCTTTTGATGGTCACATTAAATCTTATTACACTGTTGGTACTTACCTCACTGGAGTGTCTGTGGATTTTCTTTATAGGCAAAGCTTTCTTCCCTGGAAATCCATAAATAACTCTATTCACCACACTTTCTCCCACAGCATTTGAGTTATGCTTCCAACCTGAGACAAGTGTTAGCTTGCATGTTCTGCAGATGGATTTTTGCTTCATTTTTGTCCACTTCAGAGAGGTTGCCTATTTAGAAAAGTTTTCTACCCCTGGATATTCCTTTCCAATCAGCTCCATCTGCATGTTCTCTCCTGCACCATGCCTTTGAGAGGGCACTTGTCCAACTTTTCTGATTAAAGTGGATATACTACTGTAGATACAGAGCTCTTGAAAGCAGAGGCTGCTGCTGCAAATTCACTTTTTAAATTTGTTTTTCTGAAACAGATGCCACAATAAAAAGAGGAAAAGTGCTAACTGCATATTTTTTCAATAAAAGGGTTAGTATTTATGTACTTGGGAAAGTTATGACTCAGTTGTATATTATTTAGGACTTCATTTGTGTAAGTTACTTTCTGATTAGTTATTGATTATAATCAGAACCCTTGGAGCTAAATGTGCAATATAGCTAATAAGCAGGTCTTCTGCAGATGGAGAGGATCCTTAAATATAATTTTGATGCACTTTACACTTTCTATTTATTGAACTTTGTCACAAATGGCAAATTGCAGCAGGCCATTGAAACTATAGCAGTGGCAGTATTTCTGTAAGCAGGGAAATTACAGAATATTAAAAAAGGTCTTGTTTTTCAGTCTCCAAAGTTAAAGCAATAAAAAGACTTTTCAGAATATGCCTTGCGATCTAACTCAGTTGGATACATGCTGTCTAAGTCTCATGCACTGACTTTAAGATTCTTATAATGGGCAAGTGCCTCATCAGCTCCCACCAGCTGGCATGGATTGTGGGATCAGACAGGGAAGAAAGCTCATGAGGCTGCACCAACTGCTGTGTCACCTAGCAGAGTCCTTGGTCAAGGCGCATTTCCCAGCTTCATGATGATGTTATTCCCACCTACCAAGCCACTTGGGCTTCACAAAACAGCCTATCAGAAGACTAAAAGCACCAGGTGTTTGTACAGGATGTGTCCCCGCAAGGGAGGTGCTTGGGTATTCCCATATATACCTGATGTGTATTAACCCACTGAACTCTGTGTTTCGTGGGACCCCCACCACCGAGAAGACCAGAAGAAGAGAACTAAGGGGACGCAGTCTGGGTCCACAGGTGGTGATTATCTTTCTTCTTAATCTGCCTCTCTCTCACTCTCTTTCTCTCTCCCCCACTCCTCTTTTTTTTTTTTTTTCTATTTCTTACTCTCTCTCTCTACCTCACATGTACTGCTAAATAAAATCCATACTATTGACTTTGGCATATGCTCTTGTTTGAACCTTAATTCAGGCAGAGGCATCTCTCTCTAATAATGGGATCTTAACAGTTCGTACAAGGAACAAAGGATTGGTGCTGCCTAGCCCACGGGAAAACAAAAGGGTGATGTGCAACTGGCTGCAGAGTGAAACATGCTCCAGGCGGTATATCTGGCTGCTTTTTAGGTGTCTTTGTCATGCCTAGAATGTATCTGCTGGCAGTACGCATGGAGGTCAAAAATATGCACTGAATCTTTCAAAAGGCTCCCCTGAAGTTAATGGGAATCTTTCAATGGGTTTTGGCTTAACATATTCTTATTCATATTCTGTGTGTTAGAAATCTGTTTTCTGCCATGAGTTTGGGCCAGTAAAATTATACTAGGCTATAAAAAAAATATAAATATTTATAATATAATCTCTATCATGAGATAACATTGCATTAATATTCACTATAAATAGGAATCCTACTGACAAGATTAGATAAAATTTCAGCAAAAGCAAATTTATTGTCTAAAGAAGCCAATGAAAATCAAATCCAAGGTAAAATTTTTCCAGAATGTTTCAGTTCAAGCAAAAGTTATCAAAATCTTCCTTTTTTCTGAAAGCATATAATTTTTTTGCTGCTTTTAATTTGCATTTTCAATCAATCAAAGCATGAAAAGTGAAACAGTCAAAATTGCAGCATACTACACAACAGAGTGAGTCTGTAAATGAATGTGAATTTATTTCAGAGAGAAACTAAATCTCATTAAAGATTATATACTCTTTGATGAACTTTGTCCAAACTTTTTATCTTGTAACAAAAAAAACCCCCCAAAACCCAAACAGGGATTAAATACAGCTCAGATTTTGAAATAAAATATATTATTTGCCTTGTTAATAAAAAAACTTCTAATACCAGGACAAAAGCATACACAACTCTAATACAAACTCCTCCAGTACTCCTTTGCTGAAAGATTTTCAGCTGACATTTTTTACCTCTAGTTTCATCTCTACTAGTTGTTTCAAAATTCATGGCCTGTTTTCCCTACATCTTAAGTCATGAAATATTTTGATGACAATCATGAACCCCTGACTACTCAATATAGTATCTACAAAAGTTTTAGAAATTACCTCTTGAACACACAAGAAGAAATTTTATAAGCCAGATTGAGAAATTATTTGCTAAAACCCATTAGAAATATATAGGCTTCAGCTATCCTGGTCAACGGAAAGGATGCCATGGTGTAAATCTTAAAACATGTAAGAAGTTGTAAAAACTATCTGCTAAATTAGATTCCTATGTCACAGTGCCAATCTATGCAAGAATTGAAGTCCCTCTAGACTGTAGATCTGACTTTGTATTCGTCCTCCTATCCAGAATTCATAAGACAGTAACGAGTCACCTCAGATGACGAGTTCCAGACTAGATGATCATTCCCATATTCTCATTCTGGAAGTGCCTGCCTCAGACTGCCCAAGCAATTAAAATAAATGAGAGCCTTGGGATTTTAACTATGACCACACTATGTGGTCTTTTCTATTTTGTATGAGGAGGAGAAATCATGAATGAAAAGAAAAAGTTTTTGAAATGCTTTAATTTAATTTCAATCTGTACTTTATATGAACCCATTTGTTGAATCTAGAAGTGGTCTCATTAACAGATTTGAAGCTGGGTTAGAGCTTTATAGTCTCTATTTCTTAAAGTTTGATATAATTTATTGTCACAGTTTTTAATTCTAATGGAGGTAAACCTAGACAATATTCATAAGTATATAATAATTGGAGGCATGTATGAAGTGAAATTCATATCCTTCACATCCATGGAGTTACTGGTTACAATTCTTACCTGTATCTTCTATGACAAGGCAAAAAGGCTTTTCCATGAATACAGTGATTTAAATTGCCAGACACTCTTGAGTTGACTCCACTTACACATTCACAGCTTAATGACCTTTCCCTATTACTCCTTGACTGGTTCTTAGTTTAAGGATAAATGATTTGAAAGCTGACTCTCCATATCGTAACCAGAACATGTTATCTATTTTATGTACTTTCTTTTTAATTGAAGGATTTTCAGTCACACTGACAAAGTGTGACTGGATGGTTAAGTGGTATCTGGGATTGACATCAGACCAACAGATCCTTCTCAAAGCCATTGGTAAAAGGGGTATGGTTATCATTCTCTAACTCTATGTATGTGTATATTGCACACTATAGGGGAGGGAGATTTGCCTGTATATGCTTAAAATTTTAAAGTATTTCAGAGCTATAAAACCCTAGTCCTAGAAAATAATCCTTGCAATCAATCAATGTTTTTGAATGAATTTCTTTAACCCTTGCTTCAAAGAGATCTAAATAAAAAAATGAAAAATAAAAAAGTCTGGGTATCTGGACATATAACAGTACATGTACTGGTATGTGAGGTGAAACAGAGACTTATCCAAAGTTTGCCCTAAATGTTACTAGCCTGCTAATCTGTTCTAACAGTCCAAAGTAAAAAATAAAAAACCCAAACCTCAGCCAACCAACAAATAAAGCAAACATACAAAACCCAAACAAAAAACAAAAAGAAAAGCCCAGAACAAACAAAAAATCAAATGAAACTAAACCAAAAGAACCCACAAAACCCCAAAGGAAATTTCCTATCAGGCTTATATTTTTGATTAAGAACAAAAAAAAGTATCCCATTTTCCTTGTCATGGAAAACATGTCATAGAGTGTACATGCATCTTTCTTTCAGGCGTACATGTGTGGTAACAGGAGAGCACTGCCAGGCTGCTAATTGCAAATTCACTCTCTATGTTATGTTTTAAAAATCAACTAATTTTGATGAATTAGAACAATTTTCAGTAGACTAGTAAAAGTCAAAGCTGTATCTGTATGAAAATTTGGTGTGTCTTTCTTTTGTCTAATAGCAAAGGTGTGTATTTTTCCTCATCCCTTCTAAAAGTGGCAACAGATTGCCTGAAAGACAGTGATCAACCATACCTAGTTTTGCTTGGAAAGAAGGGCCATTGTCATAAAGAGGTAACAATAATCCCTTAGGAATAGAAGCATAATTTTACAAAAATATAACTAAGGTAAGATTTTCTCCCATAAAATTTTGGTGCTGTACTCAAATGCTCTGATTTACAGTTGCATAATATTGTGAGAAATATTATTGCAAAATTAGGTACAATGGTAAATAAAATCTCAGCATTTCAAAACTGAGACAATATGACAAGCCTTTGAAATTATTTTTATACAGTTTCAGTCCCTTAGTCTTGGAATTCAGATGACATTGCGACAGCATGTAACACAATTTAGAAAAAAAATAGCTAAAAGAATAAAATAAACACAGGGAGCATGAATCTTGTCTAAGATCATGGTACATATTCTCTTTCAGTCAAGTGTGTGCATGTGTATATATATATATATTTATATATATATACCTATATAAACCAGGTCCAAACCCATGACAGATTACAGAAAAGTCTAAAAACACAAGTTGTGGCTAGAAAAAAATCAAGTTAAATAGAAAAGAAAAATGTAAACAATAACAAGGCAAACAAAAAGATATTTTAAAAATGTGATTTCTTAAATCTTTTTTAAATACAGAAAAAAGTCCTGGCAGCTTGCCAGGGAATCTGTAGCATTTATATACAGATCAAGATCTAAAATGAGTTCTCAAGGAGAACGAGGACACCACAGAAAAACAGAATGAATTATTTGACTCAGTGCTCTGTTTAGAGGGGCTTATGACAACCTAGATCCTGTCCACTGGGTGGGATAGGACAGATGAACTATCTCAGCTTGTAGTGCCACCATTTAAAGTATTAGACAGAACTGACGGAATGAGTATCAATGTCTCCAGAACTAGATAAGTTTTTGTGAAGAAATCAACACATGAAAACTGCCAAAATACGAAATGTGATTTGTAATTTATCTACTGAATGCATTAGAAAACAAGCAAGGTTGCAAACACAGTAACAGACTAAAAGGTTTCATGGGAAAATTTAGATAACTGCAGGCTAGTAAGCCTGGAGCTTTTAATGGGTAAATTAGTTGAAACTACAGTAAATAATAGGTTCAGTAGACACTTCATATAGTGATAAAGAATCAGATGGCTTTTTCTAGAGGGAAAACATATTTATCGACATACCAGAGTTCATTGAAGAATCAAAAAACACATAATAGAATATTTGGTTTTTCTCATATTCAGGAATCTTAACATGTTTCTTAGCAACGAATCTTAACCAGCCATGGAGCAAAAGCGGTGCTCCAAGGGATTAACAAAATATAGGAAAGGGGATTTTCATTTGCTTTGGAGAAAGGAGAATATTAGAGGAATCCCAGAGAGAGATGTTCTGGATCAAGTTGTATTAACTACATTCATAAGTGATCTCAAAAAAAAAGGTAAATGACAAATTCGCTAATAATGCAGTTTCTTCAGGTGGACAACACCAATATTTTAAATATTAAAATCTTGTGCATGTCTGAATGCCAATATGGAAGAAAATTTATTTATTGAATGCAGAACTATCACTCTGAAGAAAAACAGAATATTGAACATGCATGAATTATGGTGGACTTTATCTTCTTTGTTGCTGAACAAATTTGAGAGTGCATCTGAATTGTTTCTCCAAACAGACAAATATATATTAGAGTTCATAAAGAAAATTACAGAGACTAGAAAAGAAATCCTAAAATCTAAGAAATTAGTGATGAACAGCTAGCATGAATATTATGCACCATTTCAGTCAATCCCTTCTCAAAAGCAATATAATTGGATTCAATACCTTACAATGAAGTGTAATCTGTAAATTTAGAGTTATTGGATGACCTCTGGAGTAGGGAGTGATGAAGCAGGCTACAAATCAACTTGAAAAAGAAACTTGATAGGGCATTTGATAGAATATTTGTCATGAAATACTTTATTAAATTTTGAATATTTTACCAAAGGATGTTTGGATGCCAAAAATATAATTGTATTAAAGGGAAATTAGAGCCAATCCTGAACTATTACATGTAGTAATCAAGATGATCTTACTTACAAAGCTTGGAAAGTGCGTGGGTTTATCAAAGGAATTATCATACTGAAGTTCTTACCCTTTTTAAAGACAATTTCTCTATAGCGAGTATTACTATCCTCAAATGTCATTTTGGGATAAAACAATGACTGTTTTGACCTACAATAGTTTTTGCCTCCCTATTTTGAGTATGAAAAGGTATAAATATTTTTACAGTCATTGAACTGGTTAGCTGTTTTTATGAAAATGTCTTAGAAATTATTCTCTTTTTAAGATGCAGACGTACAGTCCTACATACATGATGGCAGAAACTAGTTGAGGTTTTGTTTTTGTATGGTATTATACCTCACATATTTCTGATTTAGAAACAGTTCATCATATATTGCTATGATGCATTGGATGCCAGATATACTCACATGAGCAGCAATAGATCACAGGTGATGAGCATCAGCCACAGGCACAGTGTAATACTGGTTCCTCAATCATTTATGATGCAGAATAATTTACAAGTCATTCAAACTGATAGCTAAGTATGTATTGAATTTTATTCCTTGGCATGACCGTGTGTTAAACAGTTCAGACCCTTGGTCATATGTCTGGAAACCCTTTCAGACTTCTTGTCCTGTTGGGAATGAGATCAAGAGACTTCTCATACTCTTTTTACCCATGTATTACCAAAATTATAATGAAATCATGCTAAAATGTGTCTTGGTGTCAGTGAATAACAGTGTTCATAAACAATTTGACTCCTCAGTAAGTCTGTGTAAAATGCTTAGCAAACACAGGCAGAATTTATCTAGACGAGGTAAAGTTAATGTGACTTTAACAGAATATGGTAAATTCTGCTTTCTAGTCTTGTCTCACCACATGGTAATACATTCATAGGGTTAATGGAGAGTTATGTAATGTAGTCATATAAAATATGAACATTGGTCCCGCTGATGACACCAATACAAGCTTTTTTAACTTTTTCATACTGAAAATGCAAAATGACTATTAAAGTGTAATGGCACAGAACATCTTGTTTAAAAAAAGAAAACGCCTTTTACAGTATTCTTGTTTATAGATGATATTTATTGCCTTTGTATTCTTATGGTGTGCTTCTAAGTCAATTGAAATGCGAGTGCTAATGAAACCTCTACCATAACACATTCATTCTTTTTTACACCAAATGAGTCTACTACAAGATGTAAATGACTTACATATATCTGCTGCTCAGGTTTTATTGTTTTAGGTTAATTTATTCACTGTAATATTCTTAATGAAAGTAATGACTCTTCCAGTAGTTTGTATATTCATATATTGGAATTTTATTAAATCATGCTGTGAAAGTTCACACTGGCTGCTCTAAACATTCCTGAAGTTTCATGCTATACTTAATATATAAATGTAATCTTCTAGGAGATTATCAGCATATTTTGTTATCTTTTGCTTTTCTTAATTTGCTCACACCAGGGTAAATCTACTGTACAGTGGTGCTTGTACAGACAGGGCTGTAGCATTCTTATGCATTTTATTAGCACAGCTCAAAATCTACAAAGCAGAGCCTGCTTAACATATATAATTATTTCAGAATATACTTTATTGTTATGGTGGTTTAGTGTAAATTTACTACTCCAGATTAAAAAAAAAAATTCTTATGTCAGCTTCAATATTGGCTTTTATTTTACATGCTGAAAATGAATCTTTTCAGGGGCAGTTAAGAAATAAAAAAATCTGGTGACTAGCATCCTTTCACCTGTCTTACACAACTGACTAACAACCTCATGAAATATAAACTACTGGATAGTACAGCTCTACTTGACCAAAACCTCCTAGAATTCTTTTATTACATAAACACCTTGCATTTGTTTTATATTAAACTTGTCACTTCATCAAGACTGGCAGCTCTCCCTTTTCAAAACATTGTTCAAATATGAGTTACAAAACATCAGACTTCTAAGAAGTAAGAATTACTAAGAACAGTGTACAGAATAAAACCCTGAATATCAAAAAGTTTAAGTGAGCTATTCAAGGACACAGCAGGTAATAAGAAAAAGAAATTCTGTTATCAATAAACCCTTTTCTGGACACTGGACTCCATTTAAGCCCAGCACAATCTATTTTAACAGAAAATGAAAAGTGTTGAGATATGAGCTTATTACCTGTACTACAGTTTTAAGACAATATTGCCACATTATCTGAGTATCTACCATGTGATTTTTCATGCATCATATATAAATGAACACAAAACAATGCTCTCTTGCCTAAACAAGCATCAATCTCAGGATTATTCTCTGTCCTTTTCCAACACAAAAGTTTCCATGTTTTGTTCATTTAAAAATAGGTAAAGATTTGGTAAAAAAAGAAAAATTCCAAAAATGAATCCTTAATAACACATAGAAAGTTACCGAATGGTCACTGAATGTTAACTTTCTTTTAGTAAACAGCTGTTACTTTTCACTGTGCATTCTTCTCTTGCTTACTCTACATGTAAAACAGGAGCTCTTTCATGGAAATAGCAAAAGACAACATTACTCACAGGTATGAGTCCATTGTGTTCCTGTCCTGTCAAAGCACTGCTAACAGCCTTCATCTTCCACCAGAGTGATGGTGTCAGCAATCACTTTGATACTGCAGAATATATTTTAAAATAGTAAACTGCTGAAATAAAACATGTATTTCTGAAGGTATTGACCAAAATGTGCCCTGCCATGAATGTTAAATTTTGTTGTTCTGCTTTTTCGGTAAGATAATTAACATGGGACATATCAGCCTCATGTAATTACAAATACAAATGCTAGAATTGACCATAGTGTTAGAAGAAATTTTCACAGATGGTTTAGCATTTAGACAAAAACCATTTTGTCTTTATTGTTCTTGACTCGTTTTCAGTTTTTCCCACTGTCTTGGGTTTGCAAGGCCTGGATTTTGGTAGCTGGGGAGGGCTACAGGGGTATCTACTGTGAGAAGCTGCTAGAAACTCCCACCATCATGTCCAGCAGAGCCAGCTGGCTGCAAAGATGGACATGCCACAGGCCAAGACTGGGCCAACTAGAAGTAGCGGTAACGCCTCTGTGATAACAGATTTAAGAAGAAAATCAAAACAATACTGGTAACGAAGTTTTAATTCCAGCCAGAGAAGAGAGGGAGAGGGAGAAAATGTGAGCAGAAAACAACATGGAGACACCAAGGTCAGTTTGCAAGGAGAGGGAGCAGGTACTACAGGAGCAGGAGCCGAGATTCCTCTGCGGCTTGTGGTGAAGGCCATGGTGAAGCAGCTGTGCCCTGCAGCCCATGGAGGCCCACGAGGGTGCAGAGATCCGTCTGCAGCCCATGGAGGAGCCCACACCGGAGCAGGTGGATACTTGGAAGGAGACTGCACCCCGTGGAGGAGTGACCCACGCTGCAGCAGTTTGAGGGAGGCTGCTGCCCATGGGATGGGCTCATGTTGCAGCAGTTCACAGCGAGCTGCTGCTCGTGGGATGGACTCATGTCAGAGAAGTTCCTGGGGAACTGTCTCCTGTGGGGAGGGACCCCNGGAAAGGAAAACGACTCCTCTCCTGAGCTGCACAAGAAGCCACAGATGATGAACTGACCAAAACCCCATTTCCTGTCTCCCTGCGCTGTTGGGGTAGGAGACAGAGCTGGGAGGAGGGAGTGTAGTGGAGAAGGTGTTTCCTAAGGGTTCATTTCACTTCTCATTATCCTGTTCTGTTTCTGTTAGTGTAATAAATTCACTTTCATATACTTAAGGTTGAGCCTGTTTTGCCTGTGATCTCTTCTGGTCCTTATCTCACCTGGGTGCCTGGCATTCGGTCAGGGTCAACCCACAACACCCACTGATATTCTGAGACTCCCTTACAGGTTTTAGATTAATAGCCAGATCCAAGAAGAAAGGTCATAAACGTTTGGGGCTCCCTAACTTCTTGGCGCCAGTCTCCAAAGAAAAACCTATGTGGATCTCTCTACAGAGTTTGGAAAAGTTAACATAATCTATATTATTTCCATATGCAGTTAAAATATGTTTCAAATGTCAAGCTAAACATGAATTATCTCTTTCTGTGGACATGAATGGTTGTACTATCACAAATTTGAAATTACACATTTCTAAATTATTCCATTCCCCTAAGTATTCAAATATAGGGACTTGCTTTCTCATTTTAACATAGTGGCATGATGCTTGTATTATTATGTATCAATGAATCTTAACATATTCTCCAGATATAGAAGTTTATAGAACTTTGCTGGAATGTCCATGAAAAATAACAAAAAAACGTGCACAAAAATCCAAATCCCACTGAAATCCTTGGGAATGTCTCTGCTATCTTCAGGGGACTTTGGATTCAGACGTCACAGGTGGGTGCAGGATATTGCTTTATATACTTTGGAATAGTCATAAATTAATTTGATCAAAATACTGTTAGAAATCAGGGACTGTCTGATGAGTGTGCTTTCTTCTGAGATACATCTTCAAAACATCTTGAAATATGAAACTGTCCACTTTTAAGCAACAACATCTGCAATATAATTTGAAGGTATCTCTATGCAAGATCAGCTTTCTGAATAGCAAAAGATAAACAGTTTCAGGTTTCCAGTGTAACTGCTAGATACAGTTTGGTTTTGTTCCCTCCCTTCAACAAAAGAACAATCAAAACAGCACAACATTCTCTCTAAATGTTGAAAACACCTGGAAAATATTTCAGTGTGGGAAGTTCTCTCAAAAGAATTATTTAACATATCACACCTTTGTTCAGAATGCATACTTCTATTTTCCACATTAATTTATTTCAGAATATTAGTAGTAGTCTGATGGAAATTGCTGTCTGCAATTGTGTTTAAGCAATATATTATAGGCACATCTTTTAAACTTAGGGTTTCTCTCTAAAGTTCATCAAAAAAGCATGATTTGGTTCTGCACATTGGAGCCTTTGTTGTGTTATGGTCAGTGGCTACATCTCTATGTCTAAGTCAGAGACAGTCTGATGCCTGTCAATGCCTGCAAACCTAAGCTTCAGTTACCAAAGAGGTTTAGGAATCCAAAACCCACTGAAATTCTGTCACAATAGTACATCAGAAATCACTGCTTTAACTATCAAAGTCATATGGAGAACAGCTCTAGTGGAAAGAAACCCTAGCCACGCTTTCCAAAGTGCTGGAATACATGTAAAACCAAAGCATTTCTGAGATAGAAAGAGAAATGTTTTGATGTGATTCATATTCTACTCAGAACAGATATGTATATTTTCTAAATACTTATACAGCATTTTTCATCTTTATAATTACTTTGCTCATGTTAATTAATCCTCACAATGAGGTGGGTGATAAATTAAGGTGGATGAAGAATTCACAACAATTAATTTATCTAGGAAATATAGTTCTTTTCCTTAATGTGAAGTGTTCAAGAACAGACATGGAGTTCTACTGACTTATTTGTACTTCACAACTATTAAGTTAAAATTTTGTGCAAATGTAATTCAATCAATGGAATTATTTAATGTGTCTAGGTTTGATGTAGAAGCTTCAAGAAATTATCTGTTTGATTTTCTTTGCTCTTGAGCCAGCAACACTCCCAGGCTGCTCATGCACAGCTTGTACCTGCCTGGTCCCCAGTAATGAACAAAGACCTGGCTATGTACCCAGTTGGTCTTGGGGAAGAAATCTGTGATTGTCAACTGGATTGGAGCAGTGACAAACTGCCAAGTGGTCTTGGATGTGCAGGATTGGGCAACCTGCACCCAGAACACGTCATGGTGCGCAGCTCACTTTCAGTCAAGATACAATGAGCAGCACCCAATTTAATAACTCTCAGATTTAACACTCATGGAAAAGGTCTGGCACAGCTGTTATTCAATATTTGTAGCCTCACCACTAAGATGAGCTGACCATGTTACATCAGGCCGCAGTTCCTGGTACTGCTGCTGGTTATGTGACGTGAACTGCTGTATGGACGGTTACATGCTGCATGAGAGCCGCAGCTGACAGAAACCTACCTAAAGTATGACTGCTTGCTCTGCTTTGAGTCAGCCTATTCCTGCTTGCTTGGCACTACCATTTTAAAAGTTAATGTCAGAAAAAAAAGCCAAGGAGACAGTGCACTGCTGACAGAATAAAAGACATATTTTTTTCTAGCATTTTAAACAGCAGGCAAGTTATATATGGAGTAAAGTAGGAAGGGTACGTGTCAGCTCATAAATTTGTCATGAGAACTTCAACATGGAATGCTGCAGTGCAACCTGTAGCAATATTGTAATACTATGAGAAAAGGATACCTCCCTATAAAAATGCATCTCCTGTAATAGCTAAATAAAAAATTTCCATTATGAGAAACAAGCATGCTTGAGAGCAGCAAATGAATGCAGACAGGCAAATGTTGTGGTTTCTTCACAGCATAGAGGTGAATAAGTTGCAAAAGTAAAGCATAAGAATACTAGCAAGTCTTGGCCATCTATCTGAGGCACCCAAGTTAAAGGTCCACTCAATGGAAGGAAACAGGCACCTTTAAAATAAATTTGGCATACTGCCAGCAGAGACTATGCCATTTGTTTCATCTTGCTTACCCTACAGAGATCTCAGGTTGACCCGGTTCTTCAGTTAGGTGCTTCTCTTGGGTAAGAGGTGAGAGTGTAGAAAGCCTCCTTATGAGACAGCTCTGATTTGTCCAGCGCTGCCAGGGCAGATGATTTCCTGATGCTGGAGGTTTCTGTCCTGCTGCACCACAACAGAGCGCTACCGGAGGAGGGAGCTTCTATGTGCCCTTTTCTCTGCATAATGCTGAGAGTAATAGTTGCAAAAACCCCATATAAGAACAGGCATTAAATACTTCTAATTTTTAAAAATTATTTGCAAAAATACTTTAAAAATTGCACTTAAATCTTTTAAATTCAAAATAGGTCCTTTGAGGTCTTTTCCTTAAATGGTATTCAAAGCTTCTTACTGGCTTCTGATTTCTATTATATACTTTAAAGTGACCAATGACAGATACTTGGTTATCTTCAATATGTACCTTTCCAGTGTTACAACAAAAATAAGTTTCGAGGCTGAAGTCAGACTGACCCTGGCTTTACCCTGTGGTTGAAAATAGGGTTTAAACCTTGTCCAGTGCCAGCCATGAAAAATGGAAAACAATTAAATGTTGCCTAATTGCATTATCTCCCATTTTTGAAGTTAATAAAAGCATAATCTATTTGTACCTGCCATTTGCCTTAGGAGACAGCAGAAGATAATGAAAATATTTTACTATCTATTTTCAAATTATAAGCTGTTGTTTCCAAAGAAAGTCAAACCCCATGTATATTATCACTTTATTGTTCTCCAGGGACTGCAGTCACTATAGTGATTGTAATTACATAGCTTCATTAACTTTCTACATTCTACCTGTTATGGGGGTTTCACATTAAGAAAATTTGCATATACAGGAAATGAATACCGTTAGCAAGAAGCTAATGTCATTAAACATTTAAGCAGTCTCTCTCAAGTAAACAAGGAATTTTCACTAGAATATCTTTTTAGCGTGCATTTAGAACCAACGCAGTCACAATTGTCACTTTAAAGAAAAGTGTACAAAAAACATTTAGAGTAAGCAACAGCCATCTTAACAAAACTGCTTTAAAATTGGAAATAATTCAATTACTCGCACAATCGCTACAAAGCATAATCAGGTGTAATATCCTCCTGTCAGATTAATACTAGCTCATGGTTAAGACAGTGTATGTGTGCTTATGATATATTGTAACCAGTGATCTATATTTAAGTATCACAAGAAATGACAATTTTCATTTTCTAACCAGCAATTGCCCGATTTTTGTTATCAATGGATCATACATAAAAATAAGTTTCAATTTTTATGTTCAAATTATAAAAAGCAAAGGAAGGCTCTATAAGAACTGAAATTTAACACTGTGCTGTAGTAGTAGGAACACAAATGTGTTGTAGTCTGTCACGTTTTCATTTCATGAGCTTGGTGCAAGCCCACCAATGCCAAAGGAGATGAGTTTTTTTCTGTTTGCTCGAGCCACTTTTTGCTGAGAATACCTAGCTGCTGACTTCAGTAGATACAACATTTTAGAAACTTTTTGTGGTTTGAAGCCCTTTACATTGTCCAAAACTCTTATTGTAGCATTATGCTTTAATATTATGCCCCATGTGTGCCTACCTCTTTTGAAGAATCTGACCTGATTGTGTTTTAATCCCATTTTGCATTGTAAGTGTTTATAAGACTCCTATCGCAGTTGTCTCCTTTGTCTTGACTGTGATTCTCACACTTGTGAGACTTTACTAGTCAAGCAGATAGCATAGGTGGACAGGCATTATTGTTTCCTTTAGGAAACTTATAGCCCCATGCAGTTTTTGGGAAACATTCTTTTGATGTAAGTAATTTTCTTATACAATGTAGTGGAGAATAAAATGTATAACTGCCCTTTGTAAATTCTACTTTAAGGAGTTCAGAGGTTCAAAACTGAAGAATGGATATTCTAGTACCTAATATATGGAAGCTTAAGGTCTTTATTGGTACTCATTCTTCATGCTTTCTTCTTAATATGTGTCTGAATTAGACTTTGTCTTCCTTTTCTAATTCTGAGCAGGGCAAAAATACCACGAAATCATTTTTTTTCCATGGGGTTTTATAGGGTTTATATTTGTTCAGCACTTCGAGGTCGTCTGTTGAAAAATGCTGTAGAAGCTTACAGCACAGTGAGCTGGACTTCATCCTGCTGATACTGGGATATGAAAGAAGCATGAGAATGCCCACCATGTTCCCTTTTGTACCAGTTCTGAGTGCAATGTCTGTCTTCTGCTTGCTCCGAGTACAAGGAATATCTTCAACTGTCAGCTAACCATACGCAAGGCAGGGAGAACAAATAAAGTAGACCAAAATATTAAGAAGGAAGTCTGAGGTTCATCTGTGAATCAACACAGATGGTTAAAGAAGCTACTCCTGTTGCATGAAGTGCTATTCACACAGCCAACCGAGGCAATGGATTTTGTGAAAATTTCCTGATCAACTTCAGTAGGAAATTCAGCGCATAAATTCTCCTGTGGTTATTCCAGTTAAGCTGGCTTATTTTGGAGAGAAACAAATGAGAAGTACTCACCCAAGATCAGCATAGCTGAGTGGTAAAGTTTTTGCATGGTTCAGTTGCTTTGTGCTGTAATTCCCTCCTGCCTGGCTGTGCAGCACCCAGTCCTGTGCTCCCTCTCTCCTTTTCTCAGGATGCTTTTCCATTGCATGGGAGAGATGGGCTTGGGTGAGGGAAGAGTCCTTCTTTTCTCACCTCCGATGGGGTCATGAGCTCCTTGGGAAGAGAGTGAGAGGGAAATGTACGAAGTGAGGTGCTAAGGACTCAGGCGCTGCAGTGTGAAAGGGGTTATGGGGGAGGGAAGTCCCCAGTATGCAAACCCTTCTTCTAGAGTACAGCAGATAACCCATACACAACTTCTCTGAGTTTAGATTTTCTTATCTGGATCACTTACCTGTTTCACCTCAGGATTGTCAGTTATTTCTTATTTATGAGCTCATATTCTTGGTATGTCCCAAATATTTCCTTTTTTTCCATTTAATGCCACCAAATTTTTTTCACTGATTGAACTGACTTTCATCCAATACAGATAGATTTCTTGTTTGCAACAGTTCATGTTAATGGCTTCTCTTACACTTTTAAAATGTCCTTTCCTTTTGCAGTATATTCTTCAATGTACATGATGTTGTACAGGAGTGACTTTCCAATTCCATATTACAAGGTTTCAGACACCATTTGAAATATATTGCTTTTCTGGATTGCAGCTATTGATCTCGACTTTGTTACTGGTGAAAAACCTTTCTTCTCTCAGCTATTTTTTCTACATCTTGCTTTACTTACTTCCTGACTTACAAATGCTTTTTTTCTTTTTCTTTTTAAATTTTTTTTTAATATCTCAGCAGTTATATTTCCTTTCCTTTAACAGCTGTTCTTAAGGAATTCCTCTGTTGTATAGTTATTTGTGGGCTAGACTGTTTTACTCTCTTGGTACCTGCTGTCTTTACTTGAAGCCTCTAAAACAGTAATTGGTAACAAGTTTCTCTCAGTGGGTTTTACACACAGCTGCAAGGCAGAAAATAAACAGTTCTTTCAAGTTTACACTCTTAGGGTTACAGCTGTATACTAATGACTTCCCCAGCTTGTTAATGCAATTTTTAAAGAGATATCATCCTTTTACATTAACAGATTTCTAATAGCTTTATCACAGTTTAGGAAGTACCTTGTAATGAAAGTGGTGAGAACATGGCATCAGAACAATTTCCTTCCTAATTAAAGTATCTTTCCTAATTAAACTAGTCACTGGTGTGTAAGTCCATAGCTTTTCATCAAAACCCAATTCACATTCCAAAAGTTTTTTGACTTATAATAATTTCTTTAAAAATTCTGGTCTGAATGCCCAATGTATGTCAACTCCTAATCGTTTCAACACTAAATAAGAAATAAATAGTATTAAAAAATTATAGTATGAATTAGGATTCCTAACAATTTTCCCTTCAAGTTTTTTGAGCAGAAATATTTAAGTATAAATAACAGGTGGAATACTCTTGCTTTTACTAAAAATCATGTGAACATATAGTCAGTAAAAACAAAAATTAAAAAAAAAAATCAAAATGCAGTCTTCAGCTAAAATGTCCTCTTCTTTTCCTCTTAAGGCATTGACAAAAAAAGAAACCAATGCTTCTTAGAAAGTAGGGGGAGGGAGAAATAAATGTTATTCAGCTATCCTAGTCTTAAGAAGCTAGGTCATGACAATACACAAAAGGATGTGTGTTTTGCTGAAAATACAACGTGTGCATAAACTCTGTGTATGTGTATGTGTGTGTGTATGTAGATAGAGGAGAAAAATGAAGTTAAATAGAGTTAATGTGCCTTTTGTAATTAAACTTGTTCTATTGTGTTTGGGGGTTTTTTCTCCTTCTAAAGAAACCTTTTCAAAGGTTTCAGAGTATTCTCTCAAGCTATTCCAGTGTTGGCATCTAGGGTGGGGTTTTTTTAAAAATTTGTTTGTTTGTTTGTTTGTTTTTTTACAGAATGAAACAGTAGTGCTAGCTCACTAGTTCTTGTTGTTTAAGCTTTACATGTGACTGTTTAATTTCCTAATAATACTTCAAAAGCTTATTTAACATGTTCCAAAAGTATCTGCAATGTTATTTGCACAGGTATGCAAATCAGACTACTAAAGGCTTGAGATGCTGGGGAAATGTGGTTATTCTCATCATAAATACAGTAGGTAGAAAAAAAATTCACTCCTATTGATTTTGAATGGTAGACATTGTGGTTGTACAACAGAAAAGGGATAACCTCCTGACTTCGGAGGGAGTAGCACAGTTGCTGGTCTCCTGTATTTGTCTGCCCCTACCACTGCAGCAAAATGACAAAGTGCTTAAGGTCACATGGAATTGAGTCTGGGCTCTAATTTTGTCATGCTTATTAATGCTATGTCTATAAAACAGCTCTGTGTTGCTTATGAGAGCAATACTCTGTGCAGGGCCTTTTGTAAATACTTTGGAAAGAAGTACAAATCCTTTGTCTCCCTATGTCGAGAGCAGACAGAGGAAACACCTAACAGCAACAAGGAGGATCTGGTACTGACTGCAATGCCTGATTTCCTTCAGTGCAGCTGTCCACGGCATGTTTATGCAAGGGAAGGAGAGGCCAAGGTGTGAGAAAATGAGTGCTCCAGCACATCTTCACACAATGGCTTTGTGTCTGCTTAAACCTGAGTTTCCTTTCTAAGCAGGGATGCAAATTTGGTGGAAATACTATATTAAGATGTTATTTTTAAGTTGTCTGTGAAAAAGCAGCTGATTATATTAAAGTATATCCTGCCAGAATTGCTCCCTTTAACATTTGTTAGACAAAGGCAGGGAAGTGCCGAATAGAAGACTGAACAGAACTTGTACAGGTGTCATGGTACCTTTGGCTCCTGAACAGTGGATTCTCCCTTTTAATCTTAACTACAAGGTAAGAAGCCTTTGACAGTTTACAAAATCAGAACACAATCAGCTTGACCACATTATACACTGTTGCACATAATGCTGTTTAACAAATGACTTTTTTCCCCACTTTTCATTAGAGCCCTTTGTTGCCATCCAATCTTGATTTTAGAAATTAAAGCTAACAACCAGATTGAAAGAAAACAGAGACTGACAGCATGGGGCACAGTCTCAAAGCCACAACTAACAGCATGAGGCAAAGCAAACCTCAAGCTATTCCAGCTCTTAGAGAAGGAAGGGGGGTGGGAAAAGCATTTGCAGAAAACTCAATTATAACAACCCACAGCTATGGTAAAGCACTCGTGAATGTTGACACTAACGTTTTTTTCTACTTAATGTTTTAATTAAATACCTATAAGCCAACTCTTCTCCTCAGTCATTGTCAGAACAGTACTTCTCTATGGATAAATGTTTACAGCAAAAACTCTGCTGAGGGTTTCAGCAAACAAGTCTCAGAGAACTGAGAAGGCTTTCAGCCGATGCACTTGAAATCAAGAAAGCACCAGTGATTAGAAACTAGCAGTACAATAACAGGACGATTTAATCCACCCAAATGTCAGTTGCTGGTTTACAAGTTGGCAATCCCATCTTCATCTGCAGACAAAAGGGCACTGGTTAGTCATCTGTTTAATTCTCTTGCTGCAGCATGTCATTTGGATGTTGAAGGAAAATCCCTTGATTCAGTCTGCCATTTCTGACAGTCTCCCTCTAGACCACATTAATAAGCTTTTTAGAGAAGTGAATGCAGAATAATCAGCAGGCAGCCCGCACTCAAAATGGAGACAGAACAGACAGCAGAAATGCCTTCTTCCCTTTCTAGTTATGGTGCATAGGTGACCCTTCTCTCACAGAGCAGCAAGTAATTTAGACTAAGATTGCCTTTGAAAGCCACAACATAATTAACCACTTCATGCATGTGATGTCTGTCTAGCTTCAAAACCTGATGCTTTGCAATGGAAAAGATTCAGCTGCATTTGAATTAGATTTATGAAACATGTTAACAGTAGTGCAGACAGATAGAAAGGCTGCCTGGCATCCTGGAATACCTGGGGAATTTCAGTCAGAAAACAAACATGTTATTCTTTAATGTAGGCTCACATCTCATTATAAAATCACAAGTGGAATGAGACACACTTCGCCTTTTTTACTGTGTTGCCAGGAGGCAGGTAAGTGTTGTGCTACAGCCAGTCCTGCTAAGATCTGCATGATTTAAATATATTTTGAAAGCAAATAATTTGTTAGATAATATGGGTCTTGCTGTGGACATTTCCTGTTTTTTCCTATTAATAATTTCTCTACTGCCTGCTGTAAATTGAAATTGTCAATAGCTTTGTTTAACCTATTGTGCACTGGCTGTAAGGTGCAGCTGAAAAACAAACTGTTTCAGTGTATCCTTATTTTCTTCTGGGAAGGATTTGCTGGTAAGGCATTACTAAACACCGAGAATGAGAAAGCAGAAACCTTGGAGCCCTGAAAACACTTTTTATTTCACATGGAGATGAAGGAAGTAAGCACTATTGAAAATCAAGTTCAAGATATGCACTTACAGACAAGAAAAGTGAAAGGAGGTTAAAAGGAGAAGGAAAGAAACGTAATCCTGTATGATGTGGTAAGATGTAGGTAAGGCTTGGGGAGGATTTTGTCAAGCAGAAAATTGACAAAACCTGCTATTAATTATTGTGCTGATGCTATCAGTGGCATTACCATAATCAAAAAGTGAGGCGTGAACACAATTCATGAGGCACTAGGTCGCTTGGGGGTTAAATCATTTATTCTCAAAGGAGATTTTAAGAAAAAACATAATTAACAGTGAGAGAGAGCACAAGAATTCTTTTATGTAGCCCATGTAGTCGGTACTATCTCACTGACAAACTCAGACATACTCTCCTCTTTGTGTGGAAAGAAATATAGGAGGATGGAAGGAGACTTTATTTGCCAGCTACAGCTACCAGGAAAGAAGACTGGATCACACTTAAGCAACTTTTTGTTATAGAAAGGAAATTAGTGTCACTTTAAAAAACATTACTTACACTTTGCCAACAAATAATAGCATAAAGTCCCTTCCAAGATGAGCTCATATTCCAAAGTACCAGAAATACAGGAAAAGAATATATAAACATTAAAAGTGTTGAATTGATTACTTCTATGAAATATCTTTTTATTTGTCCTTTTTTTTCTTTAGGGAGATGGAGAGTGTAAAACACAGCAGCAAAGACCAAGACAAATAGGTATCACTGTTTTGGAACACCTTGCCCAGGGATATAGTGGATTCACCATCCCTGAATGCATTACAGAAGCAACTGGACATGGCACTTAGTGTTGTGGTTTAGTTGGCATGAAGGTGTTTGGTCAATGGTTGGACTTGATGACCTTGGAGGTCTTTTCCACTCGTAATGATTCTATGATTCTATGATCTTCATTCTCAACAAAAACATCTTCAAGAGAAAAAGTAAAAAGAAATTAAAAACAAGACCAGATCATCAGGTTAACCATATAACTTAACTCATTGCTTTGTAAATTTAAACTATTAAGGAAGGTGAGACAAATTCAATATTTACTGTGGTTGCATATTAACAAGTCAACATTTACAAACTGTTATAGGCAAAGATGAATAAATAATGCTGAAAGTGTTTGCAAATGTTGCTTTGAAGTAAAACAACACATTCACTTTGATTCACAACATATATTATTCATACACTGCAAACATTCATGCAATCAAGACTGTGTTTATGGTGGGATTGTAATCTCTCAGCCTAATAACGATCTGCATTACTATTCACTGTGGAGAAAGTCAAATGATAGCATTAAAATCTCTTGGCTATTCTGAGATTGAAATTGGCACAAATAATAATGTGACTACTGATATAAGATAAGCAAAAGAATGGGCAAGGTATTTAAGGTGAGTGTCACAATTAGAAAATGGACAGATTTGTTTATTTAGCGTCTATGCTTCTGTAGTCAGAATGAAAAGCAAACTATATACACTGCCTGTATTCTTGGTCCCTTTACCACTTTAAGAAAGCCCATGAAAATCCTTCTCCCAGGAGGTGTCCGGAAACAATGTCCGATGAAGGCAGTGGGTACTGCCCTTGCTGGTAGGAAAAAATCACTTGTTAATACTTAATTACAAGACTTTTTTAGTTCTGAGTAACCTTGTCTGATTAAACTGCAAAAACCCCACTTCTCTATTTGCAAGGAAATATCCCAGAAAAATGATAATATTTCTAGAGAAAAACAGTACTGGAAGTCTAGCAAGCGAAACGTTTTGTGATTTTATGTGGGACTGCCTGTAGATTTTTCAAGATCTAAAATATATTGTACTGAGTGAATGAATTAATACAAAATTGTTATAAATCCCATAATATTCTTATCCACGGAATAGTATTACTTGATAAATCTTGATAAGTAATCAAATTAGAGGGAAACCACCAAATAATACAGGAGAGGTCTATGTAAAAAAGAAAAACATACATTTGAAGAGTGAAGAAAGTGAATTTATTTATGCTTTTAAGTTGCTGAAAGGAGGTGCAGGAATGATTGGTTTTGTGTCAAATCAAGTTTGTCAGCAGGTGTGGCATATCTTTCAGACTGAAAATATTTACCTGTTTTGAAACTAATGCCCGTAAAGTGAGTCTGATTAGTTAATATCCAAATTCTCTTGGAAAGTTTGTAATTGCCCTTCAATAATAAGAAGATGTTCACCCTCATGGACAAAAAACCTATTTCTAAGACTATTTTTAAGATTGGGAAAAACTAGTTAAATTGTGCTGGTTTGTATCCAAAATGGCCAAAACTATCTATGTTGTGCTCCATGATGTGGCATCTGTGATGTAGTGTACCTCAGAGATCCATACTGGGACCAGTGCTATTTAATACCATCATCAGTGACACAGATAAGGGATCAAGTGCACCCTCAGCAAGTTTGCAGATGACACAGAGCTGAGTTGTGCAGTTGACACAACAATGCCAACTGCAAGCTGCTGTACTGGGTCAGGACAGCCCCTGTTATCAATACAGGCTGAAGGATGAATGGGTTTGAGAGAATCCCTGCAAAGAAGGACTTGGGGTGCTTGTGGATGAGAGGCTGGACTTGACCTATCAAAGTGCGCTTGCAGCCCACAAAGTCAGTCATGTCCTCTGGTGCATCCAAATACATCTGGCCAGCAGGGCAGAGGAGGTGATTCTCCCCTCTGCTCTGCTCTGGTGAGACCCCAACTGGTCCACTGCATCCTGCTCTCGGGGCCTCAGCACAGGAAGGACATGGATCTCATGGATCTGTTGGAGGAAGTCCAGAGGAGGGCCACCAAGATAATCAGAGGGATGGAGTACCTCTCCTGTGATGAAAGGCTGAGAAAATTGGTATTATTCAGTCTGGAGAAGAGAACACTCTGCGGAAACTTTATAGCAGCCTTGAAGTGTCTAAAGGGAGCCTACAAGAAAGCTGGTGTGGGACCTTTCACAAGGGCACGTAGTGATAGGACAAAGGAAAATGGCTATAAACCAAAAGAGAGTAGGTTTAGATGAGATATTAGCCTCTCTCTGAGTCTGGTGAGGTGCTGGAACAGGTTACCAAAAATGGTGGATGCTCCATCCCTGGAAGTGTTCTAGGCCAGGTTAGATGGGACTTTGAGCAACCTCAAAGTTCAGTGGAAGATGTCTGCCAATGGCAGGAGGGTTGGAATAAGACAATCTTTAAGGGCCCTTCCAGTCCAAACCATTTCACAATTCTACAATCTTAGTGTGTACAGAAGCAAGCATCAAACAGATCATGCAACAAAATTAATCACATTGGTGACAAAATTCAAATGAGATAGATTTGTTTTTGTATAAGAAAGGTGACAGCAAAGCAAACATATTAAAAGAAAGACTACTAGACAGAAAGCCTTCCAGAAAGTCTTAGGCATGTAGAGACATCCTAAGCAACACATCCTGTATTTATTGCAGTGAAATACTGCTTTTAGATCATCAATAGAGGACAGTGAGGTGTGGTGTAGGACATCCATTGAGGGAGAAGTATCTAGGAATTTGAGGCCAAACCTACAGTATTTTTCATAGGCAATTACTAAATTATTTTGGGATAAACTTTACACTTCAAGCTTAAGGTTCCCTGGCCTGTTGCCAAAATTAGAGAGGAGCAGGCCCCTCTCCATAACTATGATATGGTTGTATTTTCATGTCTCCTTAGTCCGTTGCCTACAGCAGTTTAGAATGATAGAAACCGCTGAAAGAGACAACTGCAAAATTAAATTTGTGTTAGAGGCATATACCTCTAGTTAAATTAATTTTTTCCCACTTACCACTAATGTAAAAGACAGTACTGAAGGCTTGGAATATTGTATGACTCAAGAGCCATTTTTTACTTCAGGAGACTAAACTAGCAAAGCATAAAAATTTAGTCTCTTTGCTTCATTTCTGCTTTCTTGGTTGCCTCCAAGTTTAAATAAGAAACCATAAATACTGTTCCTGAAATAAAATCTTCACACAAAAAAAAAGCCTCTAAGTCTTTGTTAAGTCTAATATCTGCATGCAGTCACATGACTGTTCAGAATTACTTGCTGAAGCAGCTGTGAATACATATGAAATGAAAAACCTCTGTCTTATGTATGAGGAATATAAAACATGCTGCTACTTGCTGAATACTTAGAGTGATAATTCTCCACTTTTTCTCATTATTGTAATTAAAATGTTTGAATTGCAGTTGGCAGAGAGCATTTGCTAAAACATGAAGTTATTGGTGTCTCTTGCATAGGATAAACCTAATGTGGAGAAGTGAATCTTTTGAACAGGATGGTTAGCTGCTGCTCTGATGGTGACCATCAGTGCCTTCAGTGTGACAGTGACTCTAGCTGGATTCACTGAGGCTCCATGGAGCATTTTTTGCTGAATTCTTATACCCAGCTGGCACATGGTCCTATTTGATCACTTCAGCACATTCACCATCTGTTGCTATTGATCATGCTAAAGTATGTACAAAATACCTCCTAACTGTCTTAGTTATGTGTGAAGGATTGTCCAACGCAATCAATTTTTCATCTGTTGGAACAGTTTTTACTAATTACTGATGCATTATCCATGTACAGTTTAGTCGATTCTATGGCCAGAACTGTCTGGGAGGAGTTTCTGGAATGAGCAGGTTCTCCACCCAGGATATTAATCATTTTAGTTTAACATTAAAATAGTGCCTAGAAGTTGGATTACATACTGCTAAATCTGCCTGAAGAAAGCTCTAGATCTGCCTCAAATTCTCACCTGAGCACCTGAATTTTTGTAAAATTTGGTCAAATGCTTTGTGATGTATGCTGTAAACTCGTTGTACTAGAAGAAGAATAAAACTGGTATACACAGTTGAATCTTAATATTCTCGTTTAGATACAGTAAAACAAACCAAAAAGATTTCAAAAATGTTCTTGGTGTTTCAGTGGTTTTTTTGCTTGGTTTTTTTTTTTTACCCCTGAAAGTGCTTAAATCAATCTGATGTTTATTTTCAAACAATTCTCCTCTGTGTAATGATTTGCAGACTTCATCAAATAAATGGACAGACTAACAGAGATGCCATAATGTCAGCCACTGAAATTTCATTAGCAAAAGTCGTTTGCTATCCTGAGTCATTTACTATCCTTACTATCCCATTACATCCATTTTAGATGCAATCCCTTTGAATTGCAAGTCTACTTGTCCCAGACTGACCTAGCACTTAAGTGAGAGACTACACACCTGAGCAGAATGAATTGGATTTGGTCTGTGGTTCCTGAAGCATCAAAGAGAGATGAGTTCTCTTGTTTGCTTTTACTTATTTATTTAGAGATGAGACTTAATGTTTATGAGTCTTGTTCTAAACTCTTGTATCTGCAACTGAATCAAATCAATGCTACTTGCTCAGATTGGCTGTTGCTTAAGAGACATTACAGGCTGGTCCTATTCAGAGGATGTCTCCCTTTTATTGACGAGTCTAACTTAATTTTTGTATTAATCAATGCCAGTTTGTTCTGAGGGCATATAATGAAGGAATTTAGTCAGTTTTGTAATTGTATTGCTGTTTTATTTTTTTCGCCCCTGAGTATGTCAGATAAAACTAACACAAAACATATTAATCAATTAGTATTATTCGGTTTTATTTAAAAAAATTACTACTATAGAAAAAGAAAAAAATCACATGAATTCAAGTGCAGATACATACAAAAGAAACTTATCTAATTAAAAATTATGTACATAGGAAGAGTAAAGATTACTCTTTTGTGTTATATGTCTTGAGATGTGCTCTGCATTTTCTTAGGAAGAAGCTTCTTGTTTGGTATAAAAGGCACACTCTAAAAAGAAAAAGTGTGGTAAAGAACTTTGTAGTAATTTTCTCTTGCCCTTGGATGTCCCTAATTGACTAACTATTTTAACCTCAACTCATAAAGGCAGGAGAAATGCTGAGGAACAGACAATGATTTTCCCAAAATCCAAAGGGGAAACAATGAAGGCTGATAGAGTGCTAATGTGGTGCTACAGCTTGGGAAATGCTTAAGATGACTATTAATATTATGGATTGCTCTTACTAATTCTTTCTCAAAACAGGGTTTTTATACCATTGGCTGTAGAAATGAAATACTCCAAGTGGAACCCAAGCATCTTTGATGTTGTGAATCTTCCATATTAGTAATAAAACAAAATAAAGAAGGTAAAACTCTTCCTCTGAAGTCTAGTAGGATGGAAATTCTGCTAATCATTGTAACTAAAGACTGTGTTCTCTTAGTGCATATGAAAAGGTCAGAAAAAATGTTGATGAGGCTCTTGTTTTCTTTCCTTACTTGAAACTAGATATGAAAGCAGTATGCACATGGTTTTTAATATAAATTACATTTCCACTTTATACCTAACACAATATGGAATGAGTGCCCATTTACTTGATGGTTGAAGATGGGAAAGAAAAACAGAACCCGCTTTTATTTAACTTATCTATAATATAACATGAAGAACTCAGACAGGTGTTTAAGCAGATTTCTGTTAGTATAAGAGTATGTATGCCTAATTGCCTTAACTACATTGTGCTACATCAGGCTTTATTTTGTGATCCTTCCAGTGTGTATAATAGCATAATAATAAATGTGTATGCAGGTAGAAATAACTAAGTCATCTAATTCAAGTAGATGCACAGAACTGCACAGGGGCTTTTTTATTATCTGAAATGAAGACACAGACATTCCAACCTGGCAAATGATAGTATCAGAAGGTGTTAAAAATAGCACAGATCTTTTTAATTGCTCAGATCTTGGCCAAAGACCTAAATTGAGCTTGACTGACCTATCCTGTTCTTCTTTAGGCATATTTATGAGAATACAGACAATTAAATGATCAAAGAAGAAAAAACTGATGAAGAGATCTTTTCTAGTCAGATATTAAATTTCTAGGATGACCTTTACTTTCAAAACACTGAAGTTTTATGACATTAGAAAGATGTCATGCCAGCCAAAGAGGATGTGCCATTTTCAAACTGGAAAGAAGTCAAGATTAGTTTTTCAATCAAATTGTCTTTATTTGGAAAAGAGCTCTATTTATTTTTTAAAACAAAAATAAAAAATACAGTATAGGTTATATCCTACGCTACCAAACTACTAAACATAAACCTTTAAATATGTATTAGCACTGTTAATGGTGGTTAGATATAGAGTTTTATGTTGAAGATATGGATCAAAATTTGTTTTTCCTGGGCACAATGTTTGCATTCAGGTTTTTTTGGGTTATATTGCATCTCACCAGGAATTACTATTACTGGTACCAGGGCTGTTTTAGGTACCAATGCAAGTTTTCCCAGTCAAAGAGAAGAGAACCTTATATTCTTTTATGAGTTCTTTAATACCTTGGGGTACCACCAGGATATCATTGTAGTGTTGCAAATTTTAATTGTTTATGGAAATTTTTTGTACTGAAAAGATTTTTTATTGAATCAAATATTCTGAGTGAAGATGAGGAGTATTTCAGTAAAGAGTACTAATGAAATTTAAACATCCTTAAATCTAAAGTTAAGGTTTTGATTTTTTGTTTAAGTTCAGTAACTGAGGAATTCTGGCTAGTCATACAACCTTTCTGATACCAGTTTTAATCCACAGAAACATAATGTGAATGAACAATGTGCAAAACAAAAAAAGCATTTTATTTAGACCATTCTTTGAAGAAATCATAGAAGGAAAAAAAAAGAGAAAAAACACATGACTCCTTTAAACTTCAGCTACTGTAGAACACCAAGTTGCAAATACACCAAATTATCACGTTTCCATTTCTCATTTACTTAAAGGAGATGGATTTTGACCAAGCTTTCACTTAAACGTCTCCTAAACAGAACATGAAAGGGTAGTGTTAGAAGAAAGGTGAAGTTGTATAGTAAATTCAGAGTACCTGGGAATACTAGGGAAATGTGTTTCAGGGAAAAGACTGCAGTAGAAATAGAGACTTCCTGATTAAATACATGTGGACAGATTAACTAATAAAGAACTCATATTGGTTTTTCTTTTTTTCTTTTACTCTGGAGATCAAAATGTGCAAATCAAGCCAAATAAAAACCCACAATACAATATTAAAATGCAGAATATGTGCACCTAAATCCCCCAAACTTTGTCATGGTAAATGCTCAATTCTTTGAAACTGATATTTAATGCAAGCACTTTTGAAAAGCCGAACAATACTTCTAGAAATAACTTCACCAATAAGAAGCCCCTTTTGAGAACTTACAATTTTATTTATAATACTTATATGTAGAATATTATTACTTGAGAAATAAGATACCAGAAAACTTGGAGAATGTGGGATCTAGCCAATGTCAACAGGAGAAACATGGCAGGTACTTTGTTTCAAGAAATATTTAACTTGAGGGAATACCAAAAGGAGTAATATCAAAATCATATCAGCTTGATGGAAATAAAAATACTGTACTTGTCTCATGGGCCATTACCAATGTCTTTGCAAAACTTTTCTGCCCATATCAGGGAAAAGAAAACCCCCACAGTGTTGTTGAATTTTGTCCTTAAGTGAACTAGAGCAACTTTAAAAGTAATTTCCCTCATGCCCTTCTGAATTTTTATAAGTGTGTGGCAAAGGGCCTAGAGAACCAAAAATTACAGGGTACGCAGGTTAAGAGTGATGAACATCATCTTAGTCCAGTGACGGAGAAGCTGAGGGTGGGGAGAGAAAATGTTTGCTAAAGCCTTCTGTGATACTGTGCAGTGTGGTAATTCAAAGAACTATTTTAGAAATATGTTTGATACTTTAATTTTATGCTTTTAAGTTTCAAGCATAGACTGTCAGATACAAGATGAAATCCATTACCAAGAAAAATGCAATGATCAAGTGTTATGAAAGGTTCTACAGCACACATGTTCTGGTATATAAAAATATTTTAGTGAAAATACAAGAATTTATGAAAAAGCAAGACATATCAAATTACATGGTGCTCTTGCAAAGTATGGTGAGTGTCAAAAAGGACATGAAGAGCAAGAAGAAAACTGTGCAGGAAGACTGTGTGGTCTATATAAGGTAGTAGGACCCTTGGGAACTGGTTGGACAGTCACGTGTAAGGAATAGGTTAAATCTGCCTTTCCATGGTTAATAGTAAAATAGAAGACAACTACTACTGATAATTCTGCCAAAACAAATTCTGTGCTTGAAATTTATTTGCCTCAAAATTATATCCTGGAGGAGATCCTCCCTGTAGAAACTTCCCCATGGGTTGCCTAGAGAACCTGGGAAGGAGCTGGTGTGGCTCAAGGGTGCAAAGGCTGTGGAGATCTGAGTGATCCGTTACTTCAATGTCTGTCTAAGACAGAAAAACAAATACAAGATATGTGCTGCTGAAAGTCACTTCACATTGGACTCACAACAAGCAGTCAGGGACCAATTGTGCTTCAGAGTCTGTCTCAGAACTACTTTATTCAGGTTTGTCTCTAAAGCAGACCTTATCATTTTCGGGAAGCAAGGGGATGAGGGCAAGGGTACTTTGCAAAGTACCTGTGTTGTAACACAGTAAACAACTCTGATTACCTCTGATCCTACTACTTCAGAAAACATTTGCTTGCTTCCTTAATTTCACTTTTAATATAGAAACTAATTCTGCATTTCAGGAGCAGAGAGCAGGATCTTCCCTTTTACTCAAAAGAATTCTGTTATCAAAGTAAAGATATGTTATTTCAAGAGCTATTGACAATGGTAACACATGTAGGGTAATTAAACTGGCTGGGAAGGTTCTATATTGTAAGAAATCAGTATTTTATTTTATTTTACTTTTTTCCACCTGGGAGCAACTGAAAGTCAAAAGCATACAGAAAAATATCCTAAATCTTTACATTCCATATTTGTCCAATGCTTATTATCCAGTTACTAATTTCTCCTCCTTATTCTTTAAATAGAGTTGTCCTGGGGAACTTACCATCTGCCTGATGTAAACTGCCCCGTTAATTCTCACCTGGCTACAGCTGCAAAACAGATGAGAACAAGGAGAGGGAGTTAATGAATGAGTCCTGGTAAAGATCTCAGCAGGGTGCCTCCTTTAATTCAGACCACGGTGGTAGTTAGTATGACAACAAGCTGTTACCACCTAATGATTTCAGTTCCTTGGGTATAATGAGTTGCATGTTCCCAGTACGCTTTAGACTGGACAACTTAACACTACTGCTGTGCTTCATAACCCTGCTGCATGTTGCAAAATTCCATGTAGAATTTTCACCAGAAAAGTCTTCAACCTGGAAATGGAAACAGGTAATACTAATTGAAAATCCAATTAGTGAGCTGTCAATATATTAATAAGAAAAAAAAAAAACCAACACAAAAACCACAAGTAAAACCCAAACAAACACAGAAAAACCCACAATAAAAATGCAAACACCTTCTGGATTTAAATATCCAGTAGGTTCTTGAAAGTAATATGGTTTAAAAATAACCCACAAAAAGTTATTTTCATTGAAAGAATGCATTGTAGAAATTCTATTTTTATATTTAATATATTTTCTTGCTGTTAAGTGTAATGTAAGGGCTGAGATAATGACCTTAAATCTGGTAAATGACAGTTGTTACACAAGGAAAGTATCAAAAGAATTTGTTAAAAAAATGCACATTATTAACAAGAATTAGAACAACTAATAAAGAAGCACAACAAAAAAAATCCTTGAAGTATGGAATGTGAAGTATGATGAATTTAAAGTACATCTTAATAGAAATTCAGCTTGTTCAAACTGAGTTATATGTAACAATACACAGTCTTAAAGAGGTTCTGAAAATGATCCTTCTGAAATGTTTAAGCATCCAAGTTAAAACTGTAAAAGTTATTCACCTGATTTTGGACTGGTGCCTATTTTAGAAATGACTGAAGGCTTACCTATGCAAGATTTTGAAGAGGGAAAAGTGACATTCACATGCCAGATGAATAATCTGTACCCTCTTGCATATTAGACCCATCTTTCACTGCCAGTGAACCTACATTGGTCCTATGAAAAGGCTGTGCACAAACATTTCCCTCAAGTTAGTTAAACTGTGGTGACCTGCTAGGCATTAGGGAGAGGAATCACTACTGGGATTAAGTGGCCCTAGTCAGTTTGGGTACAGCAGAGACTTCCCCTTGTATCACTCAACTTAGGGGGGTGTGATGAGGGTGAAGAGAAGGAAGGACATTCTCGTCTGAATGATTTCAAGCTGGCACATGCTGGAACCATCATTGTGGATCCAGCTCTTCAAGACCAGATGAGCAGAGGAGGTGGATGAGAGGGACCTGTACCCTTGAAATCCCTAGATGGTCCAATAAGTCACTTGTCAAAAATGTTAAAGAATGACGTAGTTGTAACAGTTAAACTGTCCTTCTTGTCAAGAGAGATGAAGAGTTTAAGTGAAATTTTCTGTGAAAGCTAGTAGTTAAATAAGGCTGTAGATTGTTTGATTGCTGGTGGCCTTTTTAGGGCCAGGAAAAGAGTGCATGGTCATATTCCCACCCACATCTATCCCTCCCACAGGTCACTTGCCAAGTTTATGATAAGTTTTAATGTTTCAGGGAACGGTTTCACATACTATATCTAAGAGACTTTAAAATTCTCTTTAGAGATTCCTACCTCGGGGAGACAGCCTACTTGTGGACACTATGGCAAATCTATTCAAGAAGTGATATCCCAATGGATAAAGAACTAGAAGCCCTGAAATGAATAATATGAAAAACTATGGTCATCTTCCTTATGAATTAATCCAGGTGTGTGACATTTGAGGTTCTGTGCATTCTATTCATACCATAGTCACTTACCTTTGAGTCTTAGCATTCTGTCCTTTGAGTAGGCTTCCCAAAAGGTGCAAGTCATGCATCCATCTTGTACAGATTTAGAGTTGCTTCAGCCATCTTACTTTAAGATGACACCTTTCTCATTAAGAGCTTTGGGAAAATCATGCTGTCTAGGCATTCTTGCTTGAGTGAATAAACCTTCAGGAAAATTGGTGATGACAAATGGACATTCTACTTTTAAGAAATGCTTTAGTCTCTATCTGTAAGTCTGATGGCGCAGAAGTAGTCTATGACAATTCACTCTTATTATCTCCTGACACAGTGAAAATAAATATTTTTATGAAGGTCAGCTGCTTGTTTCTAACTGGGCAACTAGCTCTCTACTTCACATATGGAGAGCATTTCTTAACATCAGTGTGTTTTTTCCTCTGCTGATTAAACCAAACAATAAACTCCTAATTAGGAGGTCTTGAAAGTTCTGGTTTTGATGTTAGCTTTGCAAGTTATTCACTGCAGGAGGTGAGAGGGAAGTGAGGGTGCTTCTGAGTCATCCCAAATGCCCAAGGTGCTATGCAGGATATAAAAGACGTGCAGGAGAAGAGAACTAGTCAGATTTGGAACCTACTTTTACATCACTGGTTACCCCTGAGATGACCTCAATTCATTAAAAAAGTTATTTCTTGGGAAGTGTCTTAAAAGGTTGTTTGAACTTAAAGCTCGGTCTCAGTTGGTATTCAGACCATACCTATTCTCTACATTCTCTACATTATTTGGGGCCATGCTTTGAAGTTTTATCTTTCTCCTGGGTATTTCAGCTAATATGGTTCACTGAAAAATGAGAGCACAGAAAAATACAGTATCATCATATTACTTGTCTCAGACTTGAATTGCAACACGAAACTTAAGAAGAAAATAGCTCTTATCAGAAATTAAAACACAGCTGTACATAAAATATTGAAGACAACAATTTGAAAAATGTTTTAACTTAGTATTTTCTTCTGTCTTGTCTTATGATATATGCATTACAGGTCACATTATGAAAAATCTGTCTTCTGTCTTTTCACTATGTGTCCACTATTTACAAGCAGCAGCATTTGTCACTGGAATAAGTCAAAAGGGTGTTTAATCAGATTCACCATTTCTCTTTTCCATATATTTTCTCTCACGTTTCATACATGTGCACACACAGAGTTACACATTTGCTGTGTCACTCACTTTGCTGCAAGGAATGGCAGGAAATTCCCTGCTGGATGGCAGCGTATGCATGACTAATGCTCTGACCAATCCCAACAGCTTTGGAAGCTGTGTTTGAATGATACCTGAGAGAAAACACAGCTTCTTCCTTCAGAATGTTCTGAGTTCTTTACTTTTCATCCTCCCAAATGTTTCATCTACCACCAGGTCCTTATCACATTTCATAATTTGACATGACACATGAAGTTAATTGCAGGTTGATAAAGTATCTAGGCAATTTAAAAAACTGGTTTCACTGAAAACAAATCTGGAAACGAATGAGATTTGAAATTCATTTTGCCACTATAGTGATTTTGATATGGAACATTTTTTGTATAGAGACAATGATTTGGTTGCTCTTTTTCCAGAATATAAGAGAGAGCTCTATGAAATAAAAAGACCACATGTGCAGCAGTTTCTATTGTTTCCTCTTTTGTCCTAGTTAAGATCGTCCAGAGGATCACTATTTGCTTCTTTCCATTGCTTTACTAGTCTTGGGTGAAAATATAATGAAGAAAACTCCTTTACACATGGTTCTCTTTTGTTAATTTTTGGTTCTCAGATTCAGTTATGCAGGTTAGTGGGTTTACAGTGGAAAATTCAGTCTTCATCCACTTTGTTTGCCCTAGAGACAGTCCAAAATAGAGAAAGGAGTAACAAAATTCCTCTGAAGTCACATGTTGAGCTACTCATGAAATTCATGCTGTCACTTCTCATATTCATTCTGTCTCATGGGAAAGGCCCTTCTAAAAGCACTGCCGGAGATAAAGCATGAAATAGAAATGCCTGTAAGCCAAAGAAAGGAGGTATGAGTACAGCTCAAGAGGATCTTCTTTGTGACAGAATTGTTCTGTGGCCAGTGGAAGAGTGTGCCAGGCAGGCAGGTGTCAGCAGAGGCAGGACAATTGTCTATCAAGGCCCCAGCAGTGTATTTAAAAGACAAGTAGTGCTTTACAGCAATTATCTCATCCACAATGCAAAACTAGATTTGGATATGAGGTGAAGTATTTCACACATATTTTACTATGTAAAAGTCTACCAAAATGTCTGTTTTTCTGTGAAATGTTTACAAGTGAGAAACATTTCCTATGTCAAAGCATCTCAATCAAGACATTGCTAACGAGCCATATTTTTTTTAAATGGATATCATAATATTATTCACAAATCCATTGAGACATCTTGTATTTACTGCTAAGCAGCACTATTTTGCAATTGATCTGATTTTTTAGTGTTTCCGGTTTTGAAATATTTTTGTAAAGCTCTTTTGTATTTTCAGGTTCAGAAAAAAGTGAATGAGGGTTCTATTTAAAAATCTACTAAATTCGCTATTTCTTATCTTTAAATGCACGCAGTGTGTTTTGAAGGGGTTATTTTTATTGTTTCTAGGATATTTGTTATTACATTTTTAAGGCAATTTATATGTTGTTATTATGTACCATAATGTCATCTATTGCAGCAAAGTGAGACAATATCAGACAGAAATCATTAATATTTCCTGGATTCTAATCTGAAACTCAGAATTATCAACAATGCTTCATTGATTTCAGTGCTTCTCTCTTACAACCTTTTAGCAACTTCTTACTAAAAAAAAAATCAGCATGTACAGGCACATATAATGAAAAATTTGAAACTAAACTAAAGTCTGTGTGTGCATGTGTAAAGTGGTGCTTTGTTAAATCAGAATTAGGGGAAATAGAACAATATTTTATGCAATGACTACAATTAATAGCATGCATGCATGCAATGAAAAAATGTGAAGACAAATTGAATATGTGGGTGTTTCTGTGTGTACAAAAGAGGAAGGGAGCTTACAAACTGTATTAAAAAAACCCCCAACATCCACTGCCATCAGTACTGAGTAGAACTGCCAAAGATGCCAGCTTCATCATTTACTGCAGCTGTGCACCTGCAAATGCCACCTGGATTCTCTGTCACTGCAGCAGTTTCAGAAAGGTCTGAATATTCAACCACTGAGTATTCTCTTGTTTTATCTACAAAATATTCTAATTACTTTTGCTGCTAATAAATGGCAGAGGGAAAAAAGTGCCTCTAGGATTTGGCTCTGCAAGCAATAGGGGTTGCAGTGGTTAAGAGTAACTTAATCTACTGTGCCAACAGATGCATCAGTAGACTGCATCAAGCAATCAAATAAGGATTAAAGAAAAAGTCACATTGGCTTTAATTTTCTTAGTTTGTCTGCTTGGCATACATTGCAGAAAATGATTAATTCAGCCTGTTTCTAACAAAGAACAATCTCAGAAAGTTCAGTGTGTATGAGCAGTCCAGCTGTAATACAACTTCCTTAAAGTTTCTTTGCATTTCCTATAATCAGAAAGGGAAATAAGATCACTGGTTTTCTCAGGGAATAGATATTATATGTTAAAACCATTAACATTCAAATGAAAAATGACCAGATGAAGCACCACTGCTTTAGACTTAGATTTATTATAAATTAAGTTATAATACTGAAGGCTGCTGAACAGTGGAAAAATGAAGACAGTATGGTCTAATTTTCAAATCACACAAGTTGTGGCAGCTGCCTACCATCCTGGTGATTCCAGACTATCTAGACTGACAATAAATGAAGGAAAATTCAAAAGCAAGCACCTGAAAGATTGCAAGATTATGCCTACATACGTACAGTCAATTTTCTCACTGCTCTGTAAATCTCCATAGCTCAGTCCCTTGGCCCTTCATCCTGAAAGATCTGCTAATTTTTGAGAGTGAGCTGAGCTGTGCTTCCTTTTTCCACTGCCTCTATCCGCTGGAATTTTTTTATCAAATCTGGTCATTCTTTTTTTGCAATCAAAATCAGAGATCTGGAAGCAGAAATAAACAGTCTTCATCCAGTTTCTGAAGACAGCCACAGAAAAGAACCTAAGTCTGTTTATACTTAAGTCTTATACTCCAACAATGTGGAGGAATGGTTATGATGACAACAAAATATATAGGAAGGTTCACTGTTGTGAAGGACCTTGAAAACATCATGAAGCCTTTTTGGTACACAGGGAAATGCAGAAAAGAATGGAGGAACTCGGTGGAGCATTACATATCATCACATCAATTATATATTTTTTGCTCTCCAGTCTGTCACTGGGGGTCATAGGGAAACCATAGGAAATGCAATATCAGTAATCATGATGGAAGGAGATAAGGGCACAGATCTATGTTGAGAGAACACAGCACTAGTTTTACCTGTAAATAATGGAATGATAACGAAGCACTGAGACAGCATTTATGGATTATGGAAAGGAATGTGGTTTATAAAATAAATACTTAGGTCATCCTTTGGTTTATGTCAAAAACACCTGAATTTTAAAATGTTATGGAGGAAGAAGTGGCATGATTTATAGAGTAAAATGACCTACCAAGCAAGAAGAAATTAAGGCATATGGTCTCAAAGTTACCCAGAAAAAAATGAAGCATATATTATTAAGCACATCGGAGAGTCTATGAAGAGGTTTGCAAACTCCTTTTGTTCACCCAAATTCAACAGGAGGTTTTGAGTAAGACTGAGAAAGGATGCTCTTTCATGTGAATATTTCCCTAGAGCTGTGTTTGTCATAGAGAGTGGGCCACACTTAGGCAGTTCTTGTAGTAGACACAAAATTTCATATACAGATACAACTAAGCAATCAAAATAATTTCACACATTTGAATGCTAGTTTTTATTGAATATGGAATGTAGGAATTTTACTACTTCACATTGAAGCCCCTACAGTGTTTAAAATAAGCTTTTACAACAGTATTCTGTGTACCTTGATAGCTTCTACATGTTGTCATATAGAGCCATTTGTACAACTGGATGATTTCTTTCCATTTTGTCATATATAAAAATAAATTACACTTTAAGTAATTTCTTGTAATTTTACTTTCCAATGTGCTTAGCAGTAGACAATAAAACAGGAGAAAAACAATAAAAATCAGTTTTACCATGTATCTTTGAGGACTCAGTGTGCCCAGTGCACTGTCAGAAGGGGCAGCATAACGTGATGTTTCTTTCATGATTACCTACGTGACGAAGAAATTTCTTTTAGAATATACAACATCACTTCCCATGGGTACTTAGCCAGCTCCCCGTCCTCCTTTATTTTTGACGAGGAGTATCTCCAGAAAAGCCTTTGCATTTCTCCAAGAAGACAAATTGCTATCAGTGAAGCCAGTAAGGGATAAAAGACAGTTTATTTTTATTCCTTGCAGGCATAAAGAGATATGACCAAGTCTAGTAAACAAACTTAATTGAGAACTGCTGGGGAATTCTCAATTAGGTATCTTTTTCAGGTAAAAATCATGTCCTTTAAAAAATTTGGATGTTTGTTTCCCAGTTTCTTGATCCTCAGGAAGAAAAGTATTCATGGTCCAGTTCTTTTGCTGTTTTGAAGAAATGATGCTGGGCTGTTCCAAACAAATATTTCTGAGATGCACTCAGTTCCAAATAAAGAATTGAAAGATTTTCTGTCTCTATAATCTGAGATTCTTCTGTCATCTATATACAGAAAAGACCATAAGCAACAGTTTCCATCTTAACTAAGTCTAGGTAATATGTCCTTGACAGATTGCACACTGTTCTTAATTAAAAAAAAAAAAACCCTATAAAAAAAGTGTGTATTTTAATTTTGTTTTCTTTTAATATTGTCTGAATGATTAATAAGAGCTGGATATCCACTGTCATGTAAGAATGAGCTGTTCCACAGGGAAGAGGTGGGGAACCCAGATTTGCTTCAGTGTTCTGTAGCTAATATCTGCAAGGTATGGCTTTGGACACATCACAGCTTTCTTATAGCATGACAACTGTACCAGGAGTCTGCTCAAATCTGCTAAATCTTGGCAACCTGTATAATGATCATACAAATGAACAACTATGGTTCAAAAAGTTGTGCCATGAATTCATGACAGAAAAAAAAAAAGAAAGAGGAGAGTAACACAAAGTATTTACCTTTTATTCTCACTCATAAAATAAGAAGACTAGATCTGTACTATTTGACTTACTGAAATACCAGGCATTAAAAATATTCATAGTTTAATCTGTTTATCCTTATTTCTAAAAGATGAAAATTCATTAACTTGTATAAATTCTTGAAATGTATTCCAATATGAAAAATTATGAAAAAAGTGAGTGATTTTTTTTCTTAAACAAAGATCTTGCAAGTGGAAGAAAACAAAATGTAAAAAACAAAGAATGAAAGGAATTTATTTTATTCTACCATCTTTCCCTTAAAACCCTTAATAAATAAAAATATATTAAATTAATTTTCATAGTGATTTTCTGTTTTTCCCTTTATTTGAAGTAAAGAAGTTGATTTAGGAGGATAATCCCTCAACATCTGACAATTTTTGGGCCCTGTACTGTAGTACACTCAAAGTCTGGTTGTGAGTAAATAGAAAACACATCCTATAGGTAAAGCAAATAATTTTTATTGGCATAATTGAAACCTCAACAGTCCAATCACAGAATTACAATTAGTACAGTTACCTCATGCTAAACAGAATAGCTAGTTGTTAGTACTACTTCTATAAAAAGCATTGCTGTTGTATACAAAGACAAGAGAAATTAAACAACTTAGGCATAGCCACCTGGCCATTAGAAAAAATTGCCATTGCAGCTAAACCAAGTGAAAACAGCAGCAGCAGACAGGTTAAGTTCAGACAGAGATACACTGACAACACTCAGTCTTGAGGCCTTGCAAACTCAGTACAAAGCTTGTGTCCTGCGACTACTACCAATGTCAGTATTGGATCCCTGGGATGCAATGTTACCTCTGACTGAGAGAAATGATGTGTCCCTGTTGCTTGCAAACACATCTTTATTAAATGGCACTGATGAACAATCAGCTGACGTTTTTGTTTATTTTCTTTCTCATCTTAAAATGATTCACAGATTTCTATTACTAAGTCCCTCAAAACCTCAGTCCTTATGAAATGTAAAAAGTCAAAATTTCATAGTATAAATGCTTGTTTCAGTAATACCATGGTCCATTTTTGTGCTCTTCATCTATAATAATGAAGTTTAATGGCACCTCTTCTCTGGCAAAATATGATTAGTTTGCCTCCTTATTTGGGCTCTAACTTAAATGACAATCTTCCTTCCTTAAGGAAAAAGCAGTGGGGTTAAGTCTGTGTAATTCACAATGTTTGCAAAGGAGCCGTAAAGGTAAATAAAAAGATAGGTCTTTCTTGTCTCTTCACAAATACACCCACAAAGAAGTCTTTTCCTTATCCACTTCACAAACAGTAATGTCAGTAAACACTTTTTTGTGACTTTAAGTACATTTCTGAGTTGTGAAACCTGTTGATTCACTTTTGTCATTTACCTGCCACAGTTGCTTCACTTTGTTTTCTCCTATTCCCAGGCAAAGCTAAAAATTTCTGAGGCATCTTAGTCTAAGGTCAAGTACTGGTGAAATAAAGTTTTCTGTTTATTGTGTTTACAGAAGGCTGATGTTGCAAATACCTCCTTATAAAACACTATGGACTAATGACTTCCACTCTTAAAAGCTGAAATAAACCAAATGTGTAGGATATGGAAAGTGTTTTGTTATAATTTGTTATGATATTATTGCCAGAGCTTAGGTAAATAATTCTTTAAAATTACATAATACAATGACAGTACAATTAAAGAGTTTGTTTGCTTGTTTTTAATTCTAGTGAAGATCAAAATAACATTTTAAATCATGCTTCTTATTCCTTTCTGAAATGTTTCCCGTACCTGCTTACCAAGAAGCAAAATTCAGAAAAGAAATCGAAGTTCACTGTTAACACCATACAGAGTGATCCAAAGAACTGGCAAAGACTCACAGAGAAGCCTCACCCTCTGAGAAAGTTTTCTAAAGTACAATGCCCACTACTCACATGTATCCACCCAAAGATTGGAGAATACGTAAAATATGTGAGATACAGTACGTGCACCAGCACCTGTTTGCAGATATAATTACTCATTTTGAAGCCTCTCTGCTTGTTGCATATTTACACTTTTGTCTATACTTCTAATAAAATGTAGATGTCTTTATAGTTCTGGTTGGAAAGTGTTGGTTTGGCCTTCAGTATGTGTTTCTCTTTTTGAATAGTTATTCAAGTGAAATGTCTGAAGTCATTGCTGCTTTTCTACCACTAAGATATAGGAGCCAGATAGTCTCCAAATCTGGGCAACACAATTTCTATTTGTCAAATGCACCCTGAGGCTCTGAGAGTGTGCATCAGTCACAGCTGTAGTGCAACTGGGTGGGTCTGACTGATAGTGATTGAGTAAAGTGCCAACCTAACTGAGTAAGATTGAAGATGACTACACCGATATGCTTGAATTGGCATTAGTATTAATGAACAGGACAGCACATATCTTGACATGAGTAAGTGGTCACAGCCTGGGAGTGTGGAAGTGAATATTAGCTCACGTGACTTGGTATAACTCTGCATGGGTGTATGTGTGACACATGAATGATTACTGGAAGTCAGTATTGGTGGGTGGGAGTAGCCATGTCACTTTATATAAATGAGTATCCCTGACAAGAGGCAATTTAGTTTCTGCCTAAAGATTTCCTGTTGGTGGAGAATAACCTACCATCTACCAGTGACAGAATATGCACTCCTTTCAGGCAGCTACTCTCTACTTTCTGTTAGATTGTGGTATTTCTTAACATTTCTGAAACTACAGATATGTATCACTCTGATTAAGGTTAGAAAGAGATATTGTCTTTAATCTTGGCTTGAATCCAAGCCTTCATTATTGTATAATTTGCTCAGTCTCTCTAATAGATGATATCTGTTTCCTGATTGATGGGATATATCTCTCTTTCATGTTCCCTGTCAAAAGAGACTTCTGAAATTATCAGGGCATAAAACTATCTATATGTATTTCATGCACCTTTATGCATGTATGTATGCATGTTTATAGTCCTTGAAAACTAATGAATATGATTTCAGAAGAAAGTAAATCTAGGTATTAAATAAACTTGATTTTCAGGGTAATAGAAAACTCTTCATGAAGCACTAAATTTACAACTGGAAACCTGAATGTTTGTGAGGGTAAGTTAGCCCTTTTGAAACTGCACTGAAAATGGGTCCATTGCAAAGGAAAGCTCCTTTCACCCAGACCATCCCTGGCTCGCAGCCATACTGGCTGCAGCAGCAGGTCAGAGCTGAAGCTGCAAGAGTTAAACAATAAGGTTTGCCCAGCTATTCCTAAGGGTGAGTTATGCAGCAGCTGCTAGCACTAACCAGCAGCCAATCTCAAATGCTTCTGAATCAATTGGACACTCTTCTGTGCCGACTCTGGATTCAAAATGCCTGATATGTCTATGGGATGAGTATGCATGGTCATGTGAGTCTCCTTCCAGACACGGTGATGCAGTCTCCTTCTGTGGACAACTCCCAGTACTTAGAAAGACTTAGGAAGAGCTGTTAGCTTCTGATGATCCTGCTAAGGTTTGGCTCTTTCAAACCTCCTTTTTTTACCCCAGTAGAAGCACATATATACCACTCCCTTGACACAGCTCAGGATTAACAGCAATCAGTTAATTCTGTTAATACGTTAATAAATAATGTTAATTCTGTGCAGTTGCTGCCCCACGCAGAGCAGTTAAGGGCCTCATTTTGGTTGAGAAACATGCACATAAAAAGACTTCATAATAATCATGCAAGATTTTCAATAAATGTGGGTTCTGCACTTTGCAAAATGTAGGAAGAGAAAGAGGCAAAGCAAGGAGGCCCAAACCTGACACCAATGACCCCAACTCCTCTCACCACCAAATGTGAGGACAGGTATAATTCCCTTTATTCACATAATGAAATAAAAACAAAATAAAACTCTCACACACACTCTTGCATTCTTTTTTTCCCCTAATGCTCTCAGAAATATATCACTTTAGCCAACCATCCTTACTGTGAGTCCCTTTAAATTATAATCTTCCAAATTCTGGGGGACATAGACCCTATTTGATGAAAATGATAGTTGCTAAATTAACAAAGACTGACTGAAGATATAACTCTTTCTTCATAGTAGAAATTCTGCTATACCAACAACTACTTTTAATGAATCCTGTAACAAAATATTTGTGCTTGAGTATTCATGTTCCTGTATTTTATTTTTCCAAATAAGACTGAATTTATGAATATTGTCACGTCTGTGTATTTGTTATTGGAAATTTGGACCCTACATAATGTGCTTGCAGCACTTAACCTTAGAAATCTCAAATGTGTAGGGACAATTTAAATCAGTTTTCTCAAATGATATTCATTTGTGCACTTTGCTTTTTTGATGACTCCTCCCCTGTTGTTTCTTAAAAAGGTTATGGATCTGTCTCCTGAAGAAGCATCTGCAGGCTACCCACAATAAGACATTCTTCATCTCCCTTTCCTTGCCTGGTATTCTCCCAGAGGCCATATACTCAGCAGAAGGAAAGTAATGGACTTTTTTTTTAACTCTTGGGAACTAAAAACATGGCAATAGGAATAATCATGAATACTCAAGTGTTGAAAAAACCATTATTTTTATTAAAAGGACAAAGTTACAAATTGTGTCTGTGTGACTTCCCACTTGCAGGATGTACCCACTTTCTTAGTGGTAATTTTCATGAGCCATTTAAATAAGTGACCTTATAAATAAGACTCCATGTAAATCATGAACACCATCATGCAGGAAGATGACAGATTTTATGGACTGGTCATGGCAAAAATGGCAAATTTCACAGTTTGTCATGCACTAGTGGAGATGGTTACAAAAATACAAAGTCATTTATAGTGATAAAAAAAGATACTGAAAGGATACAAGTTATATTTTTAACCAATATAAATCATAGAGATATGTGATATGCTGCCAATGAATTTGGGAAAGATTATTTTAAACTGGGAAAAGATATAAACGCAAATTAAACAGCAAAGAGTGATTGTGGTGGGTTCTGTCAGAAAGAAAACAAAAAATAACACATAAGTATACAACCATTTCAAATCAAATTCAATGTGCTTGAAGTAGTTAAATTTGCACAGTGTTCAATCTGTGCATTGTCATGAGCTCTGATGCATAACATAAACACAGAGAAACAGTGCAAAGACCTTTTATAAGCCAGTATAAATGCAAGGAGTTTTCATGGAACATAACAATTATTCTTATGGTAAAAAAGTTCTGTAATTAAAACAGCTTTTTCAAGTGCAAAATGTGGTCCAGCCACTTGTAACCATGTCAATTCAGTCTGTGGTATTTTCTGGTTAATCTAAACAAGGCTGAACTTTAGCATCTACTTAAGTGGGAAGCAAATAGGCCATCACATTTATAAAGTGTTGGCTGCATTTTGGATTCCCTGGATTTTGGCTGGTCTTTCTGAGAGACTGCTTAAATGCTCCTGTCAGAACAAAATTACTAACTCTACGCAGCTGTTTTGATTTGGACTTCCTAAACCTGGATTTTTTTGAAACTATGACAATGATCAACTCAGACTCAAAAGTCAGAAGTACACAAAGCACAAGACAGATTATAAGAAAACCAAGCAGTAGGATTTAGTTGGAAAGTAAACCCATGATTTTTGAAGCAACATAGTTGTGTTAATATTTCTTGTAGTTAAGATACTATGGGAATCAGGTTTAAGGGAGTTCAGCAAAATAAGCAGGTCTTTTAAAGTTTCCAAGTGCAAGAACAGCCCGTGCTGGTGTCAAGAAAAACAAGTAGGTATAATAGGAGAACCAACGGGCTAAACAGGGAGCTCACTGTGGAGAAAGGCAGTTTACAAAAGTTGAAAGTGGGAGTCAGCTGCACTGTAGAGCCTGTACTGCTGCTTCAGCAGCAAAAGGCTGAGCAATGGAGAAGTTTGTCTCCTTGATAAAAGGTGCAAGTGATTTAATCTGAGATACTCAATGCGTCTCTGCTTCATCCTGCACAAACAAAGCCTCCCAGCCCTGTGTGCTTAGTGAAAACTTTCAAGGAGAAAAATACCAGCAGTAATGAGGATTCAGAGACTACTTGAGTGAACATGACCCACATAAGGCAATGACACCTGATGGGCTGCATATAAAGGTTCTGAGAGCTTGCCACTGCCACAGGGAGGCTACTCTTCACCCTGAATTGCCTCCTGAGAGCAGCAAAGATCCTCTAAGACTAGAAGAAGATAATTTTTGCATCTATAATTTGAAAAGAACAAGGACAATCTGGGGATCAGTCTCACTTTAGTAATTTGGAAAATCATGAACCAGGTCCGCTTGGAACACATTTCTGGCCACAAGAGAGAGAAGTTGCCTGGAAAGAGCAAGTATTTATGAAAGGGTAAACTAACCTGATTACCTACTAGGATAAAGTGATGGTGTTTGTGGATGAAGAGAGAGCAAAGAATTTCAACTGCCTTGACCGGTGGACTTCTGGGCTGTAAGGACAAGAGAATGGCCAGTAACTTGAGGGCAGATATTGTCAACCTGTACTCAACAGTCATTAGAAAACATTCAAATGATACATGCAGTTTTTCCCCTCCCCATGTACAAGAAAGAGATCAATAGAGTGGAGTGAGTTCAGAGGACAGCCATGGAGGTTGTTTGGGCCTCAAACATTTGCCCTGGGAGAAATGGCTGAGAGACGTGGTATCCTCAGCCTGGAGAAGGGATGGCCTGATGGAACTGCCATCATCCTGTCAGGGTCTTTGGGGAGATTATTGGCTGAATGGAGTCAGTAAAATTTGACTGAAACAAGGAAGGCTCAGATAGGATATTAGAAAAAGGAATTTCCAATCTGAGAACAGGCCAGCAGCGGAGCAGGTGTCCCAGAGGGTTTATGCACTCTGCATCCCCAGGTGCTTTTGAGATATAATTGGATAAAACTCTGATCAGCCTGGTCTGATGTTAAGGCTGACTCCGCCTGGAGCAGGTGGCTGGGCAAGAGACCTTCTGAAGCTCATTCCAGCCTGAATTGTTCCATGATTCTCCCTGAAACCTGTCTGGAACACTATGTATCAGTGCTGAGTTCAAGTATTTCTGTGTGCAGCAGCCACCTGAAATTATAGAGCTCACCGCTGTTTTGTGACCTTTCAGCAGAATTTACCTAATTAAAGAGATTCAGAATTATGATCTGAAGTTAAAAGCAGTCTCAGCTCAGCCAGTAGTGAGATTGTAAGAAAATACCATAATTTCAACTGCAGCTGAAGAGCTAGTTATGGAACAAAGTGAAACCCAGATGAATGTACGTCCTCTGACTGGATCCAAAGATGGAGTGATGAAGCATTTTTTGGAATTTCAGTATATTGACTAGACAAAAAATGTAAAAAAATATTGTTTTCTTGTAATTTTCTTTCCAAAATATAATATGTCTTTGAAGAGTATAAACCTGCAGTTTGTAAATTCTGTGTCTGTATCAATTCCCAAAAGGACTTTATCTTAGTTAATGAACTCTAACAGGGCTGCAGAACAAGACTAATGTAGCACCTCCTGCAGCAAACTTTTTCAGTGGGTGACATAATGGCTTATAGTTAGAGAACTTTTTCAGGAAGCAGTCAAAATAATTTGAGAATGCAGTAGGCAATCCACTACAGCATACTTGCAGAAGTATGTTTAAGACAATGAACAGTTAGTCTATGACTAAAAATACATATTTAGTAACTTTACATGCTTCATAAACATGATAAAATGCTTCTGCTAATACTCTCAAGATATACTATAGGACCTAGATGCAATGTTCTATAGTAAACTGGATTAATTTTTGTAGCGAGGTCCCTTAATTCAGTGGTAGTACCACATAGCATCGTGAAAATTATGCTGCAGTTTCATTTGAAGTAGAGAATGAGCCATGTAATCAGGATGGATCCTTTATTTTTACCATACTGTAAGTTTAATTTGCTTTCTTTACCTTTTCGGAATTGCAAAACTGAAAATTGCTAGATTGAAGCTGCCATTTTTGACACTTGGGTTTGGTAGCTTTTTAACCATTTTCTTACAAGGAAATCAGAACAATCAGGTACATTAAGATCTGCCTGTGAAGATCTCTTTGCAGGAGTCTAGGCAAGCACATGAGGTTCATATTTTACAAAACTGGTCATCATTCTCACAGCTGCACTGAAGTGCAAATTCTCAGCATTAAGCTTCCTTGATAGTCTCACAGACAACAGTAGCGCTATCTTCACATGATCTCAAGCAATTAAATCAACAGAATTTATTGAGCTGCCACTTCTTCTGAGCCATGGAAATGGTTGCTTATAAAAGCACCAAGATGCAAATGTTACTGTTCTGTCCAATGCTTGGAGGAGGAGGATGTAGTTGCAAAAGACATGCTGTGCATGTGCCAGGTGCCTGATTGTTGTGTGCTGGGTGTGCACATGCTGAAGATGTGATTGCCAAGTGCAGGATGGACGCATGATTGTCATGTGTCAGGAGTGTGAATGCCACGAGATAGAGACGTGACAGTCCCAGGACACCAGGGAGAATTTCCTCATGGAAAGGATTGTCAAGCATTGGAACAGGCTACCCAGGCAGTTGGTGGAGTCAGCATCCCTGGAAGCGTTCAAGAAAAGATGACTTAATGCCATGCTCTAGTTGACAAAGTGAAAATTGGTCAAACCTGTCACTGGGCAGAAAATAGATGTCTGGTTCACATTTTGCAGAGCCATGATCTGTACACAGATTCCAGAAGACATTATTTCAGCAGTTAATCATTAAGCTTTGTTTTGTATGTTTTAATAATAATCAGAAGAACAGTGTGCAGGTGTGTATACATGCATGTATATATATCTAGAGAGAGAGAGGTATAAAAACACCCATGCAAAGATATAAAAAAAAAGTGAGCTTAAATGTAGCCTCTTACTCCCACAGAAAGAAATAGATTCCAAAGTGTTTCCCAGAGTGGCAGTGTGGTATAGATAGCTATAATATTTAAATTGACTTGTGAGGAAAAGTAAGAATAGGTTCCAGACCCAAGGGTAGCTTTGAAGAGTGAAATCATAAAGGTAATGAACCTAACTTTAGTGGTGAATACAGACTGCTATCTTTCATTCAAAATGAAATTACTGTCACCAAAATCTATTTATTGTGCCATTTTCAATTCTCACTATGATTATTCTCAGTAGAATTAGGTACTAAAATCACAATTCTTCATATGTTTTATAAATCATAGTAGTAGACTTGAGTATTTTGACCTTTTAAATATTCCTTGGTTTGATTGGCCATTGTGCCTATCTGTTCCATGTATCCCATTATTTTACTGCCTCTCCTTCTAAGGAGATGAAGCAGGTAGCCAATGAAGATGTAGGATATTGTAAAGGTCAAAGTACTAACATTATTGCTAAATATTTCAGACTATACTTTAAGTATTAAAGTTCTGACTGCAGTTCCTTATAACTAATGTTGAGCAAAGAGCAGAAAATACTATGATATTTTTCAGGATGTTAAGTTGGCCAAAATCAAGGTAACTACAGAGGGAAACTATAACACACTTATTACAACTATATTACTGAGCACTAGTTCATATTATCTCAGAATTATGCGTTTAAGTCAATTCTTAGAGTAGGATAAGAGCTTTATGCTCATGCCTTAGATTCCTTTCCCTGAGCATAGATATTTCATGAGTCTGTGTACATAGTTGACAGTTTCCTGCAGATGTGTAGGAACATTGAGGAATTATTAATCATTTAGGAGCTTTGCCAACTGATTATATTGCATCTGGGTGGAGTGATGCCCAGGCAGTCTTTAACAGTAATGTGCAAATGTAAAGTGTTGATGGCCTGCTTATCTCCATGTTTCTGGGACTTGAAAGAATCTGGACAAGTCAGGATAAAATTTGAGTGTTTATTTTCATGGTGTTTCCACTTAAACTGGAAGCAATAGCTTCTGTATTGGATCTACTTCTACAAATTCTTTAGTCCTTTTTCATGTAACTTGCTCAGACTATTTAGCTAGAACATCTGAAGCTTCTGTATGTTGATTTGAAATAATGTAGGATTCAGAACTTCCATAATATAGCCAGGTGAACTGCTAACAGCTGATGACTTGCCTTGAAAGTACAAGTAAGTAGCCACTGTGATACACAAAAATCTATTGGTAAAAGAAAAACACTGCAGGAGAAGTGTCAAAATTATGGCAAACACTTTTCCTTCCCAACATGACTGGAGTCACTCCAGAAAGAATATTAATACTGCAGGATGTGCATGGTGCTTTAATAGCTCTTTTTACAGTGTTTACCTTTGTTACCATAAGGCTGACTAAAATCCACATGCACACACATCATCTTGACTGCAATAGGAACTTCTGTGTGAATGTAATGTACAGGATCATGTGTGTTTTAAGGCATATTACTGCTATCTTATTGTACAGAGTGTAGCAAATGTCCATAAAAGAGAAACTGTTATCCCAAATGGTTCTAATGAAAGCTCTTGAAACCATTTTCTACATTTTCAGTAAGAAGGAGTACTTTTAAAATTAGCAATCACATTATCACCAGCTTAAATTTCAAATGTCCAAAGGATATTTGCAACCTGTTTAACCTGAATCCTAAAGTTAGGCCTGTTTATCTGCACTTGAAGTACAAAGGACAGCCTACAAGTTAAAAAAAGCAGTTTTGGGCTACACTACCTTTCAGCTGAAGTTTATAATTTCAAATGATGAGCTAAGAATTTCAGTTTTACTGGATATAATGTATAATATCAGTGCTCTAGACGGACTTTTCATCCACCACTATAATCTTGCTAACTTCAGCACTCAGAGAATATTTGTGTCCAGGATGAATTGCAGTACATGACTAGAACTTCTACTGAAATCTTTCTGAAAAGTGATGCTTTGTGCTCCATCAACTCAGAGAAGTAATTCAACTAACTGTGGTAGGTAGTAGTTAAAGTGACATATGCTATGAGAGATGAAGACAGTACATTATCATGAATATAATTCATGTGTTTAGAAATTCCTACTCCCTTTCTGTTTTCTTCTGTTTCTCTTATCCTAGAAAATTCAAGAGGGATTCTGTGACAGCTCAAAAAGTCATAGTGATGTTCAATCTGGGTTTTCCTCCCCATCATTTATCCATGTGCCTCTGCCTTTAATTTTAGATAACATATAGATTGACTTAAAAGGGCATACCTGAGGTGTTTATGATGATCTTTGCACACTGATTTAATATAGTTTATCAAAGTTCCATGATTTTAGAATCCAGATAAACATCCCTATAAAGGAGATGATGGGGGAACAGTGACATTTTCTTAACAGCAACATGTGTTGAATCCCTATTAAAGGAACATGAAGATGGATGAATTAACCTGCAGTTGGTTTAGTGTTTTAATGGTTAGGGGTGACAGTTCAGGTCTCTCCACAAGTCACCCAACAAATATCAATGCAGATCATTCAAGGTACAGTCATCAAGGCAAAAATGAATTAAATGTAAAATAAAGTGTAGTTAAATGAATAATTGAAACAAATTACCTTCTAGTAAGAATCCTGTACAAAAGGGGTTATTCAATACAGAAACAGAAGTGAGCCTTGTATCTGCTGATGTTATTGAAATTACCAAATAAAGCCTGAAAGGAGACCTTTAAAAGAAATGTTTCTGATGGGATGGAGACCCTGACATCCTTTATATAACTTGATGTCACTGCCAGATACCCACAAAACTCTAGGACAGTCAGAGCCACATGATGCTGTTCTTTGTCCCTTACATGCAGTGATGCAATCTCCAGCAGCAAGGACAGAGGTGTGTGCAGGCTCACCAAGAAGAACTCAGTGGGTGTGCTTGGTCTCAGAGTGGGGCCAGAGGAAGTGACAGGACATTAGCATCACTGAAGTCAGGGCTAGGGCACCTACACCTCCACACCTGTAAATCTTGGAGCTATATGAACTAAACTAGAGGTAGGAGTGCTCCCCCATATGTCTGTCTGGATGTGCGTTTGAAATTTGTGAGATCTGCTATACCCCTATATTTTCCCACAGAATTAGGGGACAGGCTGAGTTTCTCAGGATGCATCAAGTTCAAGAGTCAGCAGTTGAGAACATGTGTTTGTGCATTTTTCTGCAGCAGGATTTAAATGCATTAAAGTGTGTGTGCTTAGGTAGGAAGAAAAATATATTTTTTGTCAGTCTGGAGAACACTTCTCAGAATGTAACACCTTTGCCATTTCCCTTTCATACTTTTATTAGGTGCTATATATATAAGCATAACTTCATAATTAAGTAGATTGTGATAATAGACCTCAATTTCCAGGTTGTAGTGCCCTTTTAATTCCCTGCATGATGTCCCAGTCTAAAAGGCATTAATAGAGATGTTCTAATGTTGAAAAGAAAAGTGAGGAAATCAGCATTAAAACTTAGTAAAGTCCTAGGTAGTAAAAAGCCTTTGTGCTGAAGATTGTCCTCCCACAGAGCAACAGAATTTTCTTTTAGTCTTTACAGTCAGATCTCACGCAGTTGAAATATCATAATCAAAGCTCTTGGCCACCTTGTGTTGAATCTACTGTACTTGAAATCTTTTTATTTAGTGAGAAACAGTGTTTCTACCCTAAATAATATGATGAAAGCATTCAAAATGTCAAATGAACATTCACCAGCTAAAAATATCTCCACTTTTTACTATTACAATAGTAGAGGGAATTGCCTGTAGGTGACTGGAATGATTAAAAAGGAATAGAGAATATACAGTGGTTGCCCAAAGGGACTGTGAGAGTTCATCACACTGTCAGGTGTCACTGTTACTTTTATCCCCAATTTCCTAACCAGGATGGTGCACTACTTTGTTCAGGACAGGTTTGCACTGTCAGGAAAACTACAGTTTTGTTCAGGCTACTTTGTCAGTCACTTTTAGCTTCCACTTGTTATCCTCTCCATTCTTTCCCATGTGAAGGTAGTGTTAGCTTACAAATAGCTATTCCCCAAAGAAAATGAACTTTGCCAGTCTGTGAACGTGTCAGTCCATGGTTCAAATTTTTAACAACACTTTTGAAAATTAGTCATCTGTAAGTTAAGTAAATAATTTTGTGCGTATCTCTAGTTTTCTTGGCATCATGAGGAAAAGAATTGGTTGCTGGCAATATCTAAAGGAAAAGAATAAGTGAATACTTTTATGGTGACTACCACTATAAATTGATAGCTTTTTAAAACATGATCTGTTTAAAGTCTAACATGTTTCCTTGCAGTAGGACATAACACTATACTACTATTTCATGCTTTTCCGAGCCTTAAAAAGGCATTAAGAATACAAAATTTTATAAGGTCTCATCAATACCCTTATCTCTTGACATAAGCCGACTTACAAAGATGAGAAAGGTACTTGGTCAGGGCAGTTGTTAAGAAGAACTTTGTAATACTGCCTGTTTCCCTATTAAAATGCCACTGGAGTCTGAATAACCATAAATCACCTCATACAGCCAAGATCAACAAGTCAGCAGAAGAACATATACCGGTAGGTGGTTCATAAATCCATGATCCAATGTTCTTAGAATATACCAAGCATGGCATAAAGAGTCAACACCAAGAAGCAAATAAAGAACGGTCTCATTCCTCCCATTCAAAGAACTGTTTTTCCTCTGTATTACTTATGTGTTCTCCACTGAAACAGAAGGGAATACAGGTCTGAAGTGGATTTAATTTTGTGCATGACTGAGAAGGGAGCGCAGAAACAGGAAAGAAAATGGGATCAAGGACGATTTGTCACATGGGTTTTTAAATTGTATTTTGACTCTTAGTCATCTTGCCATAGGGAAAAGTTCAAGCAAACCTTGTCTGGGTAGAGATAGCTATGCCAAGTCCCTGGTGAACTGTGAATTGGAATAACTAGCTGGACACACTGCCATCCAGCTATAGTCTGTCTGCTAGTGACTGCTGACAGTGAGTGACAGAGACCCTCTTTGTGACACCACCTCTCTGTGGTGTTACAAATGAAGTGAGAGCTTTAGACAAGCGCTGCCTTCACTCACATTCCTGGCAGTAGCTCTATTGAGGCGACCCGCACCCCAAAATCCTGCTCTCTCGCAAGTTCTTAAGAATGGAAATTAGGGCTATTACAAAATGGATTATTTATTGAATAGACACAAGTTTAACAGATAATAGACTTTAAACAGATTACTTACTATACATGCTAAACAAAAGAACTACTAGTAGGTTACATAAAACAGTGCATGATACAAAAGATACCTAAATTACAGCTAGCGAAGAAATAGTATATCTTAGAATTTCAATGTATCTTACCACGAACTGATGGTGGTGTACATGGAACCCTTTCACTTAACACTTAAGGCAAAAAGATTACCGTGAAAAACCAGCGTCCCAGCTTTTCAGGGAGAAGCCACATGTTTCCAGGGGTGTGCAGAAACTTCTGCTCTGTGGGGGTTTAGTGAATCTTTTTATAGTTTGTAAAGTGAGGGTCTGTCAGCCACAAATTCCAACTTGTCTCTTTCAATCTTGCTTTCAAGGCAAGATGTTATTGTTAGCTGAGAGTATTACTCTTCTTGCGCTGAATAACTCATCAGGAGCCAGGAGGCCTTGAGTGAGTTATCTCACCAATTAGGGTGGATGCCTTGGACTATTGTACCAGCTAACAAGCATCAGATAAGATTTCTGTGGCAAGGGGGATGTCCTGATACGTATGGGCACCTATTGCTTACACAGATCTTCACACCATCAGGAGGTTTTGGAAGTAGCTCCAGAATCATCCATTTCTGCTTTTGAAAAGTCCTCTGGTCAGGGAAGGAAGGTGCTGAATCTCTATGGCTAGGCAGACCCTTAACCACCTAGTCTGCCTCAGAAGATGCAGCATCAGTGTATTGGGTTGGTGTGGCAAGGTTTTGGTAGTGGAGGGGCTACAGAGGTGGCTTCTTTGAGAAGATGCCAGAAACTGTGCACAATTTAAATGGCTTCAAAACACACCTACTGCTGGCCATAGCTGAGCCCATTAGTGACCTTAGGGCTCCTTCTGGGATAACATATTTATCCTTAACCATGTTCTCCTTCAGCCTACAGAGGTCCATGCTGGAGCAGAGATCTTCCTGCAGGCTGTGGAGGACCTCACACTAGTGCAGGTGAATGTGTTCTGAAGGAGACTGTGACCTTGTGCCTGGAGCAAGCTTCTGACAGGACCTGAGGACCTGTGGAGAGAGAAACCCATGCCGGGCCAGGTTTGCTGGTAAGACATGTGACCCCATGGGGGACTCATGCTGGAGCACTCTGTTCCTGAGGGACTGCACTCCATCCTTATCTTGACCCATGAATCTTTCATTATATTTTCTCCTACTGCCTAGTTGAGGAGGGGAGGGATAGAGAGGCTTGTGGGCATCTGATATCCATCCAAGAGCGACCATCACTTCTCTCCTGATGCAGCTGGTGACAATATTGTGGGACATATCCTTCATCAGGCCTTTGATGGAGTGCCAAAATTCTTAGTAGCACAGCTACTTTAGACAAGTGTTTCAGAGAGCAGTCCTTTTTTTTAGTTGAAGTAAGGTAACTGTTTTGACTTGATGGTAGGAGACCTGCACATCCTAAAGTCCAGGATCATTCAGTTCAGTATCTTTTCTTAATGCTCACAGTATTGAGCTCTTTCTCGACTAAACAACATTACAGTAACTACTTTGTTGCCATTATTTCAGAAAAGCTGAAATTAGTCATTATACCAGGAGACAAAATTTTGTATATAATTAAGTCAGGACAGGTATTTGTACAGGGGATTCTATTAAGTCAATTAATCACAGAACCACAAAATAGTTAGGGTTGGAAGCGATCTCTGGAGATCATCTAATCCAACTCCCCATGCCAAGGTAATTAAAGGAGATTGGTCTTCAAGAATACCATTTTTTAGGCAACATGAAAAGTCTTCAAATTTCATTCAATGCCTAATACATACTACTAAAAGGAAGATTCATGGCAGAGAACACCAATCACTCACTTCAGCTAAAGAATAATGATCCAAATTTATGAGTTTGAAAATTCCCCTGATAGCCACAAAGTATATACTTAGTATGTGTTCTTTGATGAATAGTATTAAAACTTGTCAAAATAATGAAGATGATGAAGAGAAACTAGTGAAAATGGTCACCATATCCTTAAACACAGAGGATCATAGTATTGAGTGATGCTAGTTTCTCTAAGTTGTCATTGTGCTGAAATTTCAAAGTGATGAAGTGCAACTATTTTAGGCAAGATCTTTAATGCTGCAGAAATGGGTTAGATTTGGATTAGACTTGAAGTACTAACAGCTTTGTCTTAACTGCAGTATAAAATTACCCCATTGTCTAAAGCCCACACAGCTACCGGATATTGAAGCACAAAGCAAATAGAATTCCCTCTGAATAAATACAATTGTATAATTATATTTGATATGTAAAAAAACATTTTAAAAGTTTTTACATTTTGTCTTTTTGATTGTTTACATTTGAAAAATTTGCAAAGACTATGAATGTGTCTATCTATAAATACAAATTTAACAGGAAAATTCCTCACCATTATGGGCCAGAATTCATACTTGGAAGCAATTTTAGCTAACTAGCTAATTTCTAGCTAACTAGAATTACTTTGTAATAACAGAATTCTTTTCCTCTTTATCCTAAGTTTATGTGTACATGTTGTCACTTTCAGTCATATATTTACTTTGATTAAGATTCTGTCAATCTTCTTCCATTAAGTAGTGTGCTACTTTGGGCACACTGTCTCCAAGGTATTTCTCATTGAAAGAACGGTTCAGCAGAGAAGATTGGCAGAATTTGAACATCTGTTTTGTTTCCCCCAATAAAGGTGAATATGTCAGAGATCTCTTCTAATACTTTGGAATGATGAATGTATTAAATGTATTATAAATGTATTATATTAGGATTTCACAGGCAGTTTACCATAAATGGCATGTTTTTTCATTTGTTTGTTTTTATCATAGCTATATCCTATGGTTATCCAGTTAAAAGTTAGTCCTGCAAATACTTTGGCCTTTGTATTACTCCAGGATTCACTGAGACTAAAAAGAAAACCCAGTCTAAGCATGGTAAACATAAAAAGTAATAACTATGATAATTCTTCCACAGTTGTGTACCAAACCAGGATTACTTGTTTATAATTTAAATTACTTGTATATAATTTAAATAACATAATTAAAAAATGAATGTAAATAATTTTTTTTCTCAATTATCTTGAGATGAACAAGAAAAAATGAAACACAGAAGTTATAATCAACTAGTCTATAGAAAGCCTGAAGACTCAATTTATGCAAGATTCTTAAAAGCATCACAAGAGTACATGCAAAGACCATGTGTGACTTGACCTGTTCCTTGATAATGAAACATTTACTAGAAACATTAAGCCATCATCCCTGAAAGTCCTTAGCTGTTTTACAAAATATATTATAAGGTTTCCTTCCTGAGACTGATACACAGGGAAAAGAATCCACATTCATTAATTGTGCACAGTGTTTAAAATGTGTGCAATCTAATGACCTTGCTTACATTCTGCTTCATGTCATATCCTGTGTCCTTTGATTGTGTGCGTCCACAGTAGTGAGGCAGTGCTGGAAATCTTGTTTTATATACACAAATAGCATCTGCAATACAACATTGCCAAGGCTGATAAACTTTTCAGAAAACGTTGAGTTCTAGTATACTATGGAAGATGTTTCTACTCCTTATCCTTGAAAAGTACAAAGCTATGACATTATCAAAGACCTACCAAGGCAGAGATGTCTCCTAACCAAGCCTGGGTGCACACCATCAGATTAGAAAGGAACTGATATATATTTTTATGAAGAAGTTTTTATGAACTGCCTTTTGATAATTTGAAACAATAATTTTAAATAATAATAATTTAAATATAATAATAATTTTAAAATAATAAATTGATAATTTAAATAATAATAATTTTTTTAAAACCCTGTTCACTTATTAGTTCACTTATTACTTTGGTGGGGTTTGCATTTTGTTGTTCTTTTTTGTCTTCATGAAAGCTGGAAGTGTTTGTAATATGACAATGTTGTGATATTTCACAGCCAAGTGGTGTTCGCAGAAGGGAGAAGACTGGAAAGAAAAAAGATTTGGACCATTTTCAAGAGCAAAATATTTCCACTATCTGAGAGATCCAAGTCCCTGCTTGCTTTGATGATCTGCTTAACACCTAGTGGATATATAATTTTTTTACAGGAAAAGAGAACAGATTTGCATTTAATTTTTTAATCACTCAATTTTCATTGAAATACAAGAACACTTTCCCAGATATGTGGGCAGTTGCTATGACTGATTAAAGCAACAGTGCCCCAAATAGATTTGTTTAAAAACTATTAGAATTATAATAATAATAGTTGTTGTTGTTACTTACTCCTTATTCCATTGTCTTGTCCTATATTTCATGTCAACAAATGATCAGTTGTGTGTATTGCCTGTCTTGTTAGATCTGCTTGTCTCTCTGTTGCCTATGCCCTTTTGCTTTCATCTCTTCTTGCTGCAGTGCAGAGCACTGGGTTTAAGGTGCCAGGTAGGATTAAAGGCATCCCAGGGAGAATTCACTTTTGAAGTGGCAGAAAGTAAATGCTTCTTATCAGCTGTAAGTGCTCCCTATGTCATTGGCTTTCATGGCTGTGGCATGTCATTTGTAAAGACCTCTTATTTCTGCATGCTGTAGTGGAAAGTAATCTGTCAGCTTTTTACCAGTGTAACAATTCAGTGGCAAAGGCTGCTCTTGGTGGATAATAGTGCCTGATTAGTGGTAAATTAGTATCATATAATACTCCCATAACAGCAGAACACATGCTTAAATATAATTTTAAAATATATTATACTGTTGCCTGGCTGATTATATTCTGCTTTTACAAATGTGCTGTCCCATGGCTGTGTCTTTTTTCCTAACCAAAGTGTTTCACCTGCTTTAGGAAGGGCAGTGATCCCAGGGGGGGGATGGATTACTGAATAGCAAGTGCCAACTAATTGCTATTAGTATTACGGCACTCTGTTTCGGAAATAGCTTGTCCTGGACATACTTGTTGAGGAAATTTATAAGGAATAAAAAGATATGATAAATAAATAGTTGATGTACAAAAACCCTTGAATTTATCAGCCTTCTCTAATAGGCTTATGTTGCCTATGAATATTTATAGGTAAAGCACGAGTGAATTCTGAAAGATTTAAATCTAGATTGCATTGTTAGTGGCCCAGGTTTAATAATATTTTGTTTCCTTCATTATTAGATGTTAGAACAGTCTATTGTTATACAACATATTCCAGCAGATATCCAATTTTGTTAATGGTCATTTACACAATTGAAAATCTTGTTCAGGGACCATGTTCAAGCATTGCATATAAAAATTATGATTTTCCAGGAGGGAAAGCTGATATTTCCCAGAATTACTCCTTTATGAAAATAAAGAAAGAGCATACACACAAATAAACTTAGTCCAGTGACTTCCTGTGAATTTGAATTATTACAGACAAAGAACTATTTCTGCTTCACTTGTAATGGTATAAAGCAGAGAAAAACATCTTTAAAGTGCGAAAACACCCGAATATTTCTTCAGTGGCCAATGACTAACTCCATCAATTTTTGAATGTCAAAGATGAAGTAGATTGACAAAAATCTTTAGAAGGAGATGTGCCAAGTAAAAAATCTTAGGGAAAACAGCTGTTATTATACTGTGCTATGGAAGACAATCAAGGTTTTCTAAAAATGTGTACAATTAAATTATGTAAATTTAAGGCTCTAGAAAAAGCTAAATCTAGTTATTTTGTTATTCTGATTTTCATAGAATCATAGAACAGTTTGGATTGGAAGGCACCTTTAAAGATCATCTTGTTCCAGCCTTCCTTCCATGGACAGGGACACCTTCCACCTTTGACCAGGTTGCTCAAAACCCCATCCTTGAACAATTCCAGAGATGGGGTAACCCCAGCTTCTCTGGGAAACTTGTTCCAATGCCTTCCAGTACCTTCACAGTAAGAATTTCTTCCTAATATCTAATCTAAACCTACTTTCTTTCAGGTTGAAGCCATTGCCCCTTACCCTGTCACTTCAGGCTCTTGTAAAAAGAGTCTCTCCAGCTTTCTTGTAGGTTCCCTTCAGGTACTGGAAAGCACAATTAAGTCAACCCAAAGACTTGTCTCGTTTAGACTGAACAAACCCAACTCAGCTTGGAATTTACTATAACAATTAATTATTTTACTAATTTATTAATTCTCAATTTAATTTAATATTACTAATCCAGATAATTTATTTAATATTGTTTTCAACTGCCAGTTTAAACTTCCCTGTTCAGTTAAACTTTATACAGAAAAAGCCCAAATTACAGTCTTAGGAAAGTTTTATAGCTTTCAGGCTTAACTCTTCTTTTTTTCCTTTTGAAGGGAAAGTTTTTACAAGGTGGTCTGACATACAGTTGTATTTTAAATGATTCTTTCCTATGTATTTTAAGCAATATGCAAATGCAATGCCTATACTTCCAGCCTTTTACCCTCATCCATCTAAAACCTCAACCTTCATATAACTTTGAATTTCTTTAATATCTCTCTATATTTTTTTCCATTAGTGGCAGTTCTGGATGACTAAAGTTTTACAGGCTCTTAACTTTTCTAACTTGGCTGACGTAGTTTCTCAACAGTGACAAACTTGCCATGCATCAGAAAATATATATATGTTTGGAAAATTTAGTACCAGCAAACCAATAAAGTCTCTCCAGAGAAAAGCTTGCTGAACGTCACACAGGAGCAACACATCAATCAATTTCTTAATGTAGTCACTTCACTGCTTCCTTCTTTCCCTCTAATTATTTAGTTAGTTAGTTAGTTAAAGAATCAAGCCAGAGGAAACAATTATTTCTGTAAAGTCTTATCTTTAGATTATCATTTTGCGTTCATCTCTTTACATTTTATTTCTGGTTTATTTTTCAAAATAGAGTTGGTTTTCCCTATGGGAAGTTAGAGAATTCTTCAAGAAGGTTTTTCTTTTTTTCAGAAAAAAAAATGTACAAAAATCTAGAAATATTAGGATTTATTTTAAAAATTAGAATTAACAGCAAGAACATTAATTGTAAGCACATTTTATGCCTGTTCAAATTAAAGATATTTCTTTAAAGATTTATGTCTTTGTCTTCCTTTTGTGTTGATTTTGTTTATAGGACTAAGTCCAAGAAGAGCAAATCTTTTCTTGTAAATAATTTAAAATACCCTGAACAAACAACGTTTTAACTGATTCAGTAAGATAAAATTTATTTCCAAAACACTCTTGCCAGGTACCAGATGTTGTGTATGTACTGTTGTAATAGTAATTAATGGTGAGAACAGCCAAAGAAATGTTGAAAATGGTCAAGGAAAATTAAAACCAGTGTTAAAAGAACTTGGACATGCTTGAGCATTAACAAGACACATGATGGCTTCACTGTGACCCATTGACCTGTGTGCTGTTTCTGTATCCATAAGATCACTGAGACTTGTTTAATTGACTTTATTGGTTATTTTATCGCTAGAGACTATGTTTGCTGGTGTCCTAAAAAAGTGTAGATCTTACTGAGGTATTTTCTCTCTCATCTGCATGTAAATTACACATACATAGCATTAAGTGTTAATCATGTGAGAGAGAAAGAGTCCATGAAAAGAGATCAGGACACAGGTCTCCTCTGTAGGTTTATTGAGTGGGAAGAAATAATATTTCCCATTGCTCCTTTTTTCCTGGACCAAACAAAAATACTGAAACATTTTAAAAAAGATTTTCAAAGCTACAGTAGGAGAGTGAAAATGTGTGACTGCTTGAAAAAGTGCGGTGCCTTGTGGGGAAGAGATGCAAGCCTGAGTCCTCTCATGCTGAGGACATTTTACAAAGGTCTTCTGGCATCTCTGAACTATAGAAGAGATGGAAATGCGCAGGCACCTCTGTCTTGTTTCACTGGGATCTTGAATAAAAGCATTTCTACCCTCTGTTGTCTACGAAAATTACTCCTGATGTGGGATTGGTGCTAACAGGTTCTGAGGATCCTGATGAGACATATTCATGGCCTTGGTGCTGAACTGCTTAGGTGTGCTAAGATAGCAGAAGTCCTTAGTATTTATAAAAGTAAAGAAGCTTTGTAGGGAATTTAGGAAATTCTATTGATGAAAACTGAGATACATACAGAATTTAGGCACCCAACAGCTTACTGTTTTTCATTGACACTAACTTTTTTCATGACAAATCTCATCTAAAAATATTCCAGATAACCTGTTCACCCCATCGCAGTTGATGCATACTTTTCTACTGGTTTAGTTGCTTTCTATTTCTCACAGCTAACCCTCAAATCTTATCACTTTGTTGTCTATAACATGACAGGTCAGATGTAAGGTCCAAGGAAGTCAATAGCTTTCTTTCAAATTACTTAAAAGGGGTATAGATAAAAATCTAAGCTTACAGTTCATATGAAAGATGACACAAAAAAGTAAGTTTATTCTTCCTTTTTACAAAAAAGGAGCTTCACAGTAAAAGGTCTCAGAAGTCAATGCCATGATATGCAAGAAATTCTGAATGCAAGTGGGTTTTCTTTGTGCACAGAATTATAGTTCTCAGCAGAGGCACACTCAGCTGCTGGAAATGACAATCAGCTTTGGAAAATGAGGTAACAAAATGTGCTGCTCTTGCATAATTGGGTTTCTCATCACTTCATACAAGCACAGGGAGTGTTTACCAATGTGATGCAGAAGAATGCAAATATTTGTTCCACAAACAATAGGTGGGCTTTTAAAGACACTAGTTGAAGCTCTTGAAGTTATCTGATTAGGGCTTGTGTGCCCATAAAAGTGCAGAGATTAGAAAATAGGCTTGCAAATGCATTCATAATGAGAAAGGGGAAAGAGGTTGTGTTTGGGACATGATTAGCTGGTAATCAGTAAAGAACAAACTGATTATTAGCTGTTCAATTCTTGTCAGTCTTAGGGGATTCCACTCAGTGGCCTAATTAAACTGAGTTTGAAGTCCTCACATCTCCATTCAGTGGCAATTTCATTATAATATTCAGTTCTTTGCATGAGCTTTGCCTTCCCTCTCTTTAATCATATGTTTTGCATTTGTGTAACACCTTCCTTGATTAGTTTCTCAACAGAATTAGCTTCTGATAACTGCATGGCTTATGAAAGCAAATGTCATATATAAGAAATCCAGATAGTAGAATTTTTTATCAACACTGGAATTAAAAAAAATCAACTAAGATAAACATTTTTAATTAAGATTTTTATAGATGGAAAATGATTAGCTCTTAAAAAGCTAATAATTTCTAGATTATGAAGTTGGTTGCATTTTTTTTTAAATTGCTGGAATAGTCCATGTTCACAAGCACTAATGGTTTTGGTTGACTCCAAGAAGACAGCCACAAAGCTGAACTGAGAATCTCACCACTACAGCCCAGCTGGAGGACCAAGGGGTGCAGTAGACAAGCCTCAGGATAGCTGACCTATCCCTTTTCCAGCAGAGGGCCTATGGCACATATATACAAAGTACTTAAAGGAAGATTGATAGGCTAGTTTGGATCCGGACTATCCTGAATTTTCCCCCAATGCTAGAACTTTATTGATACTTAAAAGACAACTTGCTATTTTTTTACTTCAATTATTTCCTGGTTCTTCCTCATTTGTACTTTCTATTTGTTCATGGAATCTGGAAAATAAAATGACAATCTCATAAGAAATGAAGTGATGCGGATGTATACATTACCACACCATGATGACATACTGGAAACTTGAAGAGAAAATTTATGCTTTATTTCTTATTTGAATATTATGACACTCTTTTATGCAAACTCAACTTTTACTTCTGGTTCTCTCTCTCTTTTTTTTTTTTTTTTTTAGATGTAGAAATAAAAAGAAATAAATTCCAAATCTTCCTTCCTGTGGAAGCATAGGCAGGGATTTAAGGGTATATGTTATGTCCTAATGGTGTAGTTTTTCAATCAAGGTTGTTGCTGCTATTGAATTCAATGGGTTTTTCTATGCCAGAAGTTGGGATGGGGAGCATAAGCTGTTTCAGAGTTTAGTTTCTGTTAAAGATGTATCCTAAGTTTCACAATGTAAAGAAGAGGAAGAGTGAAGATGTTTGCATAAAAATATATATTATTCTATGAAGTTATGTTGTCCAGTAAAAACACATATCAGTTAGTCTAAAAGAGTACATTATGGGGATGGGAACAACATAGCAATTGTTGTAAGGTGTCATATCCCAGAATTGTGAAAGATCACTGGAAAGGCATCCTTAGAAGTATCTGGGGGGTTTGGGGGGAGGAAGCTGTTTCTTTGTTTTTGTTGGGTGTTTATTTGCTTGCTTTATCCTGTGTTGGCATATTTTCCTTCATTACTGTTCCACAATGTGTAATTCATTCACATCATAGAATTTTTAATGAAGGTTTTGAAATGTAGTAACAGTTAATTAAATCTCAAAGCATTTCTATAGTTAGTTGTAGCTGTCAGGGTTTTAGCAAGGAAATCAAGACGTATGTTAAAGGTTGAATAGTGGAAAAAGAAAGATAAAAAACCAGGAATCCTGTCTCCTTTGACCCCATTTCATCCACTCTTTTTCTGCTCCATGTCTGAATTCTAGGAAGAAAATAACAACATTTACTTCAGAAAAAGATGCATAGGCAAATTAAAACATATCATCGGTGTGGAAGGAAATATATGACATTTCCATGGAGTGAAGGGACCATTTTCACAGATATGGTGGTGATTCATATTTTTCCTTGCTGCTTTTATAATGATGTACACAAACAATGTACAAAATCACCACCAGTTTGACTGCTACAAGGCCTTAATTTTCAGTCCATGCTAGTAATGCCAGAAAGTGGTACTAGTTTAGCTGACAGAGTGTTGGAGAAAAACTGAGGTTTATTTCAGTGCAAACAAGCATCTTTTAAAATTTTACCTACCACATCATGCATCTTTGGCTGAATGAATAAATTCTCTATATGGGCATGATGCAGGTTTTCTCAGATTTATTACTTTCTCTAATTAAATTAAAAATCTAATATTTAAATTATCTATATTTTTGCCATATCCTTTAAAAAGCAGCTTTGAATGCTAAATTCTTGGGTATTAAATTCTCTAAACTATTATTTATTATTAAAAAGGGTCAAAAGCATTTATAGAAAAAAACCCTTATGCTATTTCAAACACTGAAAATCTGTATTGTTTGCAGTTCTTTTTGTACAGTGCATTATTCTATAGGCAAATTGATTGAATGTCATCTAACCCAAAGAAATGTTGGAGTAGATCCTCAGATGGTGTAAATCAGTGTTGTTCTTGCCCTTTTCTGCAGATCTAGCTGAAAATAGGGATGATTTGGAATGTTAATGTTGCTGCTTCTGGGAGGTTTATTGATTTGTTCTACTTTAGTTTAAAAAAAAAGGGAAATGAAAACTATTTGTCAGTAAAAGAAGACAGTAAGAAGAGAAGATGCTCAGCCTTCATTTGAACCCTTAGACTGAATAACTTTAGTTACTGGTCGTGCACTGAAAAAAGAAAAAAAGCAAGGAGCTATTGGTCTTGTAAGAAGAGTAATATTCAATCATTACAAAGGCCCCTGTGAAACCATTTAAACAACTTTATTGATTTTTCCTTGGTTGGCAGTGTTTAATTCAAACAACTCCCAAGGAGTACAAGCATCACTGCAGGCAAATTATCAAGTGTTCTGGCCTCTATCACTCTTTGACCACCACTGATACAACTCCAAGTGACAAAAATGAGCATTTTTCCCCCTTTAGTCTCTGCATTGTCCTGTGTAAAGCTAACAAAGACAGTGTAAAGTGAAGTCTGAACCTCTGACCTTAGCTTACAGTACTGAGAAGAAAATAAATGCCCTGTGTGCATACTTTTCTCACCAGTTACTGCCAGGATGACAAATAATTTTTTTAAGGGACTGAGGCTGCCTTTATGAAATACATCTATGGCAATTATTCATTATCACTTGGAAAGGACACATCTGGTCCTCTGTACATACACAAGCATCATTCAAAATAAGTACTGAGTAAGCAGTAGATCTGCTACAGAAAGTGTTAGTCTGCCTAGCAATTTATTGGAGCGAGTATAGTAAATAGAAAAGTCCTGGGAACAAGCAAGGTTGCTCTATGCTTCTGTGGATACATTATGTATCTATTATATCAAGCTGATTGCAACTAGGAACTTTTTCCTTTCACTCTGTAAAGACCAGTGCAGTGAGAATCTGCTTATTGTTACAAAAAAAATGTCCCAGTTATTTTCTCCCAGCAGGCAGAAAGTGATATTCTATAGATACCTTTTATTTGGGCCTATCTTGCCCATTCTTCTACCCATACAGAAGCATGGACTCTGTATGGACTGTTTTGACTGAGTTTCCTGAATCCCTTTTAGGGTAGTCTTGAAATAAGTTACCTTTTTGAGGAGACTTCTTGTATAGAGCCCAGCAGAAAGATTTCATAATTTAGAGTCAACTGATTCCAATTTGACATTAACACTTTGAAAGTATCTTTTTTCTTTTTCTTTTTTTTTTTTAAACCCAAACAAAACCAAACACCAATCAACCACCACTACATAAAAAGATTCATATCTGAATAAGGAAGATTGAATTGGGAGGACATAAAAGTTACATTAGAATAGAAAATGGACTTGAAAAAAACATGTGTCTGTCACACATACCTTTGTAAAAAGTCTCATACACTTCCCACAACATAGGATATCTAATGAGTGGAAAGTCACAGAAACCTTTTGAGCATTAAATCTTGAGAAAATGATGATGGATGAAGGAGGCAATGATTATGATGACAAAATGGTTGCTTGTAGAAATAATATGAATTTTATTTCTTCTCATCTAAGAAAGACAAAAAGAAAGAGTGAGTGATATGGTTTAAAGAGGGACTGCTGAAATAAAGTTATAAAAACCTCCTTGTCTGACAGGAAAAAGGAAAAAGAGGCAGCCTCAGATTAAAATCAGTTAGGATTTATTGAAAAAAACAAAAAAATACAAGCCAGCAAATAGAGTAAATAAGCATCATGTCAGAAGGAGCAAGAGAAGCATACACAACGTATTATGAAGCTTCTTATTAAAACATTATGGCAAGACAGTTAACAGAGATATTTGAAAGAGGCTAAGGAGACAAATTCCCTTTCAAACTGTGTCTTTCAGGAAAGGATTTTTTTGGTGAAAAGGTGTTCCAGCTCATGCCTAGTAACTGAGGCAGCATAAAATGTAGATACTGATGCATAAAGGTTGAGGCAGTTGGAAAATATGGACACATATTAATGAAATTTATTTTGTGCATTTTCTGCATGTTCATCCAGTTTCTAAGACAGCTTTGTAGCACACTTTGAAGTTCAATGGCCACTATTACTGGAAAGCTGTGGAAGGAAAATAATGGAGAACAGAACAAAAAGCAAAGTCAGTCTACTTCAAAAACAGGGAAAAATCATACTGGCATTATTTGTCAGATTAAGCAAAATTCAGGTAATACTTAGGAAAGTCCTTATCACATTTGCTGAAGACACTGGGGCTGCAAGCTAAAGCAGAAAGAAAAGAATAAACCTTAAATATGATGATGTGGCACCAAGTTACTAGATTAAAGCAATTCTGAGTTAAATAAGTTTTGAATTTAAGTCTGAATGTAAGAGTCAAGAAGATATAATTGACTCCACAACTGGAAAAAATTATGCTTTAAATAAGCCTGAGTTCTGGAGCTATCTGAGCTATCACTTTCTGTTCCTAAATTATTTTCCATTTCATCATTATGTTCACCGTAACATCTTTTATTTTCAAAATTTACTGTGTAGTCTCATCAATTTTATTTTTCTTGTTTGACACTTGTACAGTTAAATAACAAGACCTTAGTATAATCTTACTAAATCACATCTATAATGAGAGATGCTGGTACTTAGTGCATTTTTTGAATGAGCAGACGTGTTGTCTTAGTTTGAAAGACAGATGCCTGTGAAGGAAGGCGGGAACTTTCCTGGAATGGAAGAAGTTACTCCTTCCCCCCGAATTTATTGTAATTTTGAAAATTACAAGGCTTAGGAGCACAAATGTGGGAAAAGGAATAACAGTTCTTTATTAAAATGTATATATATATCTATACGACACAACAGAACAGACAACCAAAAAGCAG
>WBMZ01007633.1:0-128603 GCA_013400975.1 Atrichornis clamosus | reverse complement strand
CGGGGGGAGCCGCGCCGGGCACGGCCCGACCCGCCCGAGCGGCCCCGAGAGCCGCAGGGGGCCGCGGGAGGAGCGCCCGAGCCGGGGTGAGGCGGTGCCACCGGTGGGGAAGAAGGGAGGGAAGGGAAAGGGACAGAAGGAAGGAAGGGAAGCTGTGCTGGCAGTGCCCCAGAAGCCGCGAGGGCCCCCGGTCTCTCCCATCGCGGGGGTGAGGCAGGAGGCTCCCTCAGAGCCCCGTGCCTGCCCGCGCTTCCCCGCGCCGGTCTGGGGTCTGGGATTTGGGATCTGGAGTCTGGGATCTGGGAATCGCCTCGCTGCGAGCTCCTGGTGGAGCTTTTCACAGCGCTCTGGAACTTCCTGTCCGTGCGCGCTGGTTTGTGCGGAGGGTGGCGGGGCTGCTGCGGGATGTCACTGTAGTACCTCCGTCCTCGGGCAGGGAGTGAAGGTGACGGTCACATAGCCACGGAGGGACTACAGAGTGACTACAGAGTCACAGCTGCAGTTGGGTTGGAAAAGCCCTCCCCGACCTTCGAGTCCCAGCTGTGCCCCATCCCCACCTTGTCCCCAGCCCAGAGCACTGAGTGCCACGTCCAGGCCTTCCTTGGGCTCCTCCGAGGATGGGGACTCCAAACCTCCTTGGGCAGCCCCTGCCAATGGTCTTAAAACTTGGTTGTACGACTGAACGTTAAAGGATGGTGGTCTCTGTTTGCTGGTACAAAATAGGTGTCTCTAGAGCAGCTGGGGAGGTGCAGTCGCTGTCCTTTATTCTCTGACGTTCCCTTAGATGTGAATAATTAACCCTGTTGAGATCTGCTGTGGCTCTATCATGACAAAACAAAAGAAGGCTATTAGAGAATTTTTCTCTATGCAGTTAAAATATGTTTTTATCTCAGCTGGAACTAAAAACTGGACACAGGTAAAAATGGCAACACTTTTTTTTGTAGGATTTGAAGATGTCTAAAAAGAAGCTGAAGAAACTAACTGGAAAGGAAGATGGTTTGGATGGCCAGGATGACAAAGTAGGAACAGAAATATTATTACAGTTATTATCTTAAGTCAATCCCCTATATTCAAGAGAAGAACATCAATTGTTTAGCAGCCTCATGATAGAAGAATGAATCCAATTTAAAGGATTGAATTGGTCAAATTATTAGCTTATGTTTTTCTCCAGAGGCTGTGAGCAGTGTGGGAATCACACTAAAATAAAAAAGTCTCTTACTTTCTGTCTTCCTTGTTGAGAAAAGTTGGGCGTAATAATGTTACTGAAACCACTGCTGTTTTCTTGGATTGTTCTGTATCTTGGATCATGTATCTTAATTTTCTGATTAACCACGAGTTGTACTTCACAGCATTTTGATGAGCAACTTTCAAATATTCCCTTCTAACCACTGAGACATAAATTAGTGACCAAGATTCTCAGCATATTCTAGTACATACTTGTATCTACTGAGTCAGCTGTCACTGAATCACTTGTAAAATGCAGGTGCTACAGGGCTTATCATCTTTCTGGTCACATTTGTATGTAGCTTCCCATTCTTTTTTACTGTTTATGTTCACTTCTGGCAAGTTATTTACCCCCAGTAGTGCAACACATAGTTGATAAATTCACACTTAAATTGCTATATTTTTTTTCCTGTTGGATTTTGCAAGGCATGTATAAAGTAAGAGAGCTTTTAACTGTCTTATCAAAAATTTTTTGGAAGTGTTAATAAATGAGCGTGATTTTATGGCCTTATAAACTCAGTTATTTGTGTTAGTATTTTTTTGATCATAGAGAAAACATTGTTCAAAGTCAAATATTGGTAACGGGTTTTTCTTCCCCTGAATTCCTTGGTATTATTCAATTTATTTTTTAAAGTTAACTTATCCTAAGGTATTTTGTTGTTGTTTTTTTACTTCTGTAATACAAAGGTGCCAGCAGCATCATGAGCTCCACCTTCCCCAAGGGAGCTCCTTCACTGCCTTTCAGCTGGTGGGAGGCTGCACAGGGGGGTCCTGTAGGGCCCCACACCTTGGGGTGACCCTTGTAATTGTCATTGTGGTTGTTCTCTTGCGTTGCTGGTATTGGTCCTACAGCTCCAGAACCAACCACAGGCAGAAGTTCTCAAAATTGCCTTAATTTAGGGGACTGCTGGTTTCTGCAAGCCTTTGATTTTTGAATGAAGTGCTCTCTAGGGTGGAAGTGAACCAGCCTCTCTGGGTAGGAGAAGTCTCTGCAGCAGTGGCCTAATGGCCTCACTGAGTCAGCATGCCCCAGGTACTGAAGAAGTGAATTATTTGTAAAAGGATGTACTGTCTGGAGCTTCCTTATCCAAAGTAGTCCATATGTTACCATTCGCTGTTGCAACTTCCTACACCCTGCTGTGGTTTTGGGAAAACTGAGTCCTGTAACCCAAAGGTATATAAAAACTACCTGCCTTGGGGGACAGAGTCTGTCCTGCTGCTGCTCTCCCTGCTCTCCCAGAGCTGCAGCAATAAACTGCTCAGAGCTGCCTTCCCATTATCCATGACCTGGATGCAATATGGGTACAGGAAGCAGTGGCATTACTGCTTTCTAGACAAGGGCTCTTCAAGTTCTTTGGGGACTCCCTGTGCCCTTACCCAGGCCTATGGAAGTGCGGTTTAACTGCTCCACTGTGGTAGTGCATCCCCCCATCCCTGGAATCTCCTGATAAGCCCTGATGGACCCAGCTGGGCCGTCAGGTGCTCCCTGACCCTACCAGGAGCTCTTGGGTGGTAGTGGTGGGAACAACCAGGAACATCCCCAAGCAAGGTGGGAAACGAGGGCTGAGCCATTTGTAGCCTTGGTAAACCTGGATCCCAGCCCAAGTAGAGTGGCACTGTTGTGAATTGTAGCCCGAGTGGAACAGTCCCATTGTTACTGCACTTTGGGAAAGAGTCCAGGAGTTGCCATCTTGGGATATGGCCAGGATGGGAACTTAGTGATGGCCGAAGTCAGTCCTCTTGGGACCTTCCAAAAGTGATCCTGAGTGAGGCCTTCTGAGCTCTCCTGGGCTGCAGTGGCTGGGCCAGCACTTCCCTTGGAACACGACGTGTCTTGGAGTTCCCAAACCCCCAGGGACTGAGGCCTAGGCTGATAGCCCCACACATCTCCACTCTCCTTGAGGTGCAGCCCTTGCCCATTGTGAAACACAGAGGGATTTGAGGAATTTCACTGAACTCGAGGGGAATTTTGGGTAGCTACCTTCACACACAGGTAACACACTGTTCTACCTGAGTGCCTGTGAATTGATCATGGTATGATCATGGTTGCTCTCTCATATCTATAGTTGTAATTGTTGTAGCAGACCCTTTTGGATCACTTTTGTAAGCATTAAAGGACTCCTGGATTAAATCATGAAGTGCTGCTAAACCCTTGTGCACCCTTATCTCTGCATCCACATACTTTGCACCCTTTGACAGTGTTTCTCTGAGCAGCCAAACCACTCCGTTGTGACATTGTCTTATGAAGGTGGGGGGTTTTTTTAACTGCAGTTTTCCCTGTAAGCCCTTGAATATTTTTTTTTCTTTCAGAACTCTGAAGACATGAGATCTTATAAGCAGTCTATGAAAGGAGAGATAGAACTTCAGAGGTAAATTCTCTCTGTGTCACTAAATGGAACTATTAAAAATATAACAATTACAGAGTCTTTAGTGCTAAATAGAAGACTTCTTTCAACCTGTTTACCAACTAAAATATGGTGTTTTAACCAGTCTTTCCTTGGATATTTTAAACCTAGTGTACAATAAATACAATTACTGGTGCAATAAATATAATTAAATGCTACAAAATACTGGTACAATAAATATAATTAATATAATTACAAATTATATAATATTCTCTACTCTTATAAGAGAGTTTCCTAGTCAGTTTTCATATCACTAATGATTTCGGTAGAATGTTATTATATTCCCGTCTGTTGTTCCTTTTCTGAGTGCTCCAGTCAGTGCAGGATAAACTTTGGAAGCTGTGTGTGTTTTGGCAGTGTGTGACCAAGCTGACCTTTTAGGGTGACACACCTCCTTTATCATTAAACTGCTGTTTAAACTTATCTGTGTGATAAGAAGCAACTCAACTGTGTAGGGCATCTCTCAAACTGATAGTGAATGCAGAGAAAAAGCTCTTTCTTCATTTTTTAAAAGCTACGTGGCTGTACAGTGGAGAAATGTAAATCCAAAAAATGCTGTACCAAACTATTTTGAAGGACAGATGTTGCTCCAGGTTTGTTTTTTAAGAAGACGGTGCTCATAAATCCTTAATTCTAACTAAATCAAATGCAGGTGCCTTTTTTGTTGCTCTTTTACATTAACTGAGCTAAATTACATTACTTTCTTTCATAATGTTTCTGTAGAGCCAAACCAGAGAAACATGGGCAAGAGAAGAAGCGACACCGAAGTTCTAGTGTTTCCCACGATGCTGATGGAAGAGCCCGGGAAAAATCTCCAAACAGAAGCAAAACCCCAGATGATTCTTCAATTCAAACTGAAAAGCAAAAGAAATTAGTTATCCAGTTTAAAGCCAAAGAAATTAAACATGGCAAAACCACCCGCACTCCTGATGCAGTGACTGCTAGCAAGGAAAGAAGTCGATTTGATGGAACAGAAGGGAAAAGACTCTGGCACAGCTTTGAACTTCAGAGGGACAAGGCACTGAAGAAAAAGAGAGAGAAAGCTGAACTCTGCAAACTCAAGTTAAAAGCAGAACAAACTATGATAGAGAAGTTTAAGTCATCTGTGTACGATGTACCACATAAAAAGGCAGAGGGCTCCAAGAAGCGGAGTGAAGATGTCAGAATTCCAAAAAAGCCACCTGACACCTCTGCAGGGATTGGACATGGTGGTAGGCCTGCCACTAAGGAGTCAAGTGCATTATCCAGTGTTTGGGAAGAAGAGGATGAAGAAGAATATAAGGACTTCCCTGTGAGAAAGAGGCACATGAGTAAACACAGATCGTCACACTCCTCATCTGGAACACCGCCACGGTGGGACTCTGGGAAGAGGAAGAAACACCATGCTGATTCTCCTAAAGCTCCTGGTCACCCAGGGACTAAAGAAGGGGACTTGGAAGCCACAGCATTATGTTTTAAGCAGGTAATGAGGACCCAGTTCTTTGTATTATGCAGGTAGATGTTTCAGGCTAGTTTCTCAATGGCAGATAGATTTATGTGAGCAGACTGTCTTCTTGCAGAATTCAGCCAGGTTTCATAGCCAACCAGGTGGGTTTTTCTGATCCCAGTGTAAACCTTGTTAACATGGCTAAAGTTAAACAAACCAGAAGAGTAAAGGTCTTATCTAGTGGGACTGTGTCTGCACAGACGTTTTCACAGCTTTGCTTTGCTGCTAGGAGTGTGGAATACTTCAGTTCAGGTGTAAATCGAATGATTTTTTTTTTTTTTTTGAGCTGACATGGTTATTTCATTTTTTGAATGGGCAAACTGAACCAATGAAAACTTGCTGCCAGACAGGTTGCTGGCAGAGTAATGCCAGGAGAGCTTGGTGTGGATCTGGGGCTGAAGTGGTATGTTTCCTGTAGAACTTCCCTTTTGTCTGTGACTTCTGAGTTCAAGTTGAGGTGCAGAGCCAAAGACAAGCTAGATCTTGAGCATGGCGCGGGTTTGCTGCTGTTTTTGTGTAACATGCCCAGAATTTCTGGAGATTCCAGTTTGTGTTACAGTAATGTGAGCATTTTGTGTGTATGCAAAGGGAGTTATTACATGCAAAACCATAGAACCACTTGAGGTTGGAAGGCACCTCTGGAGATACCTAGTCCAGCCCCCTTGCTCAAGCAGGGTCAGCCAGAGCAGGTTGCCCAGGACAAAGGATGAAGACACCACCTCCCTGGGCAGCCTGTACAAGCACCTGCAACTGTATACGAGTGTGTGTGGGGGTAATGTGCAGATGGAATTTGCTGTGTAATCCACTATTATTTAGTTAAAATAAAGCCAGCCTTCTAAGCCCTGTTGAAATGATACTGTAGATGCTAAAAAAAATGGTTTATGTTCCCTGTTCAGTTGAGAATGTCCAATGTTCTCTAAAAAGCACTCTAAAATCTGTGTTCTGCTTCTGTTCCTACTTGTTTCTAGAATGCTGTGGTCCCGTGCACGTCTGACTCCTACCAGGAAGGGGAGGTCAGAAAGCCTGTGACTGTCCAAAAGGTGAGTGAGGGAGTTGTTTAAACTAGAGTGAAACTCTTCATCATGGGGTTCCCTTGCTCCTCAGTACTCCTTGATATTTTGTGGTGTTGGTGAAACATAGGGTTTCTTTTGAACACTTAAATATAGAGATTTTAGATAAAAGTTAGTAGAACTCAGCTGGAATTAATTAAAGAAATTAATGATTAGCTAGGAAGTTAAGTGCAGGATAGGCTCTGATTATTTGATATTTGTTTAGCTGTACTTACAGTAGGTAATTAATAATCTTAGAAAACGAAATTCAAAGTAGAGCCTAGACAGTTACAAATCTCACCCAGATGCAACCTATTCAAAAGCAATAAAGGAAGGAACTGGGAGTCTTCCAAGGTCAAATGTATTGTCAAAAACGAGAAAGGCAAAAAGGTCAAAGTGAGGAAGACAAGTTTTACTTCCTCAAAACCTGCCCTCCGCCTCATTTTATGACCACCGACTCAATTTCATTGTAAGAATCGCGCATGCTTAATGACTTTTTGTTAATTTCCATACGAAGCAGGGAATGGGAGGTGTCTATGTTATGGATATGTATCTGTATTTTAAATATGCATTATTGTTTTAGATAAATAGATCCTGTATTGTATTGTGACTTTGGAGTTGTGTGTTCAGGAGTCATCCCCACAGCTCTCCAGCGCTGAAATAAACATACACTTTCTAACTTTAACGAGTTAGAGAGTCTTTGTCCATTTCAGGTGAATATTGATATTAGATCTATATCCATATTTTAATAAATCATTGGTAGAGTTTTTTTTAATTCTTCCTACAGAGCCTTGAAGACTTTCCACCCCTTCAAGACAGTCAGAACGCAGGAGCAGACCAAGAGGTTGGTAATGCTTCAATTTAACACTTCTGAGTTGTATTAAAAACCAAGGGCAGTGAGGTTGTGTAACTGGACAATTCCATGACCTTTCCTAGGGTTTGGCATTGTTGGTTCATGATCTGCAGTTCAAAAATGTGGAGCATTTATTTTAAAAACTAAGCAAACTTGCTGAAGTGCTGCTAATCGGGAACTTTCTGAGATAAAGAGTGTCTTTCTGTTACCCTGTGCAACAGAGGGGCCCTCACAGTTGCTCACATAGTCCAGCTATCTCGTTTTCCATCCTCCAACTTTTTAGCTGGAAGAGAGACAAATTTTTTTAAGACGTGCCTGTTAGGAAACTTGCAGTTTATGTAGCAAAAAAAAACATAGCAAAGTTTTTGAGTACCAAGGGGAAAGGTCATAAATCTTCTTTCTAGGCCATATTTTGGACATCTTCAGTGGAGCATGTGCAGAAGTTCTTATGGCTTTACATTTCCTGTACTGACTTAAAATTTTTCATGTGTCAGTTTTAACAGCTAAATGCTAAAGCATCTTTTTGGGGAACAATTATTAAGTGATTCCTTCCAATGGATTGCATACATGCACATTTTTTCACTGTAGATGCAGATAGTTGAAGACTTGCACGTTGCTCGTGTGGAGAAGAGAATGGCACTGTCTGTAGTACAGACCTGTGGAGAACTTACAAGTATGGAGATAGATCTTCCAGAACAGGATTTAAATATTTCTGCTGGTATGTCATGATTGGATCTTCTTTGCTCTCTGCTTGCAACTAGTAATTACAGTTAGTTGATGGTCTGAGCAGGGAGCACACAACTGATGATTTCACTGCTGTTTTCTCTTTTTTCTCTTCATTTCCACCAGGGGCTTTTAGTTCTGGTCTGAACATCCTAGTGGTGATTGACACAAACATAATGATTAGTCACCTTGAGTTTGTGAGATCCCTGAAATCTGAGGATATACCAGGTATGGAAATACATGCTGATGAACACGACATTGTAAGAGAAACAGATGCTGTAAGATCTTCAGGCTACCTGAAGAAAACAAAGCCTAGGCTCCTTAAAAAGGCAGCAGGTTTCCTGCAGAGGCAGAAGGCTCACACTTTTGAGAGCCTGTTTCTGTGAACCCAAACAAGCTGCCTCTTAGGGAAAGTTCAGCTATGGAAGCAGAGCCTACAGTTCTTACAGCCCTTGCACCTGCAGAAAATCGTGGCGGATATTCCCAGGAATGTGCCCTTTCTAAGAACAGAATTCAAGCATTTAATCCATTACTGGTGCTAGCTGTGTTTTCTAGTCTGCTTTTAGCATTTCTTTTTCTAGCAATATAAAATCATTTAAAATCTGTTAATCAGTCAGTCAGTGCTTTATTTCTGGCTTGGTAAAGGTCACAGAACTGAGCAATTTTTCAGGAATTCAGGACGTAGACCCTGGCTTTAATATTTGTCTCTAATATGCTGGGAAGTTTTTGGTTGTTTAATGTTTGAAGGATTAGGATTGTGCTTGTGAGCTCTTGGTAGGCATATCTGCAATCTGTCAGAATGCTTAGGGTGCTTTGATGCTTTCAGCTAATGAATACACTTATTCCAGCTTGTATTTCTCCTCCCAGATTAGGAATGGTGTTGCCTTATGTACACTAGGATGTCTTTTAAAATAGTGCAGCTCCCAGTTTTTGGTCCTGCACCAGACCCACCACATTGAGAAGGCAGCTGATTTCTGATCTATTTATTAGAAAGCAAATGGTTATTTATGTATTTTTTCAAAATTGTGTTCTCATAATATGAATGAGAAAGAAAATGGATGAAGTATTCATCATGGGTGGACCCATGGGGGAACACTCATGAAACTTCTGATTTACCATGTAGTTCATATAAATAGCTTCAAAGTTCAGGCCCTACTTACATACAAATAAAACCACGGTCCAATATCCACACTTCCTGTTCCTGGTTTAGGAATGCTGGTTGGCAGTGAACACAAGCCCTTGCTGCTTTTTTGTGCTGCTTGTTCTGGCGCAGTGACGGCTGTGGTCCCTCAGGTGTGTGCAGCCTGTTACCTCAGCTGCCACGTCACCTTGCTGTAACACCTTACAGCAGGTGTGTGCCAAGGTCATTCCTGCAAATGTATTTTGTAATGCTGCCACGCACTGTTGTCAAAGTACTCTGTTGATGAAAATTGCATCCCCCTTTTTGCCTAGTATTGTCATTTTTCCATGTAATCAGTGTAGTGCCAGATTGAGGTTAGATTAGAAAGAGGGAATTCAGCCTTTTCCAGCTCTTTTTTAAATGCTAGATTCTCATGAACAAGGAATATGAAAACTAATGGCAAGAAGGTGAGTGTGGACTTGCATAAATATGATACTTGAATGAAAAGTTCTTTGTAGTAGTTGGTGTTGCTCTTGCAAATATCTTTGTTTATTGGTTGTGGTTTGTTTTTTTCCTTCCAGGAGTTGATAGACTTGCATTAATAATTCCCTGGGTCGTCCTGCAAGAGTTGGACAACTTGAAGAAGGGGAAGATGTTGCAGCATGTTCGGGACAAAGCTATCCCTGCAGTCCAGTTCATCTACAAGTGTCTGAAAAACCAGGATTCAAAACTGTGGGGGCAATCCATGCAGCTGGCTTCTCAAAAAATGTGTAATATATCTGCAATCCATTTGTGCTGGGTACTTCATCCTTGCAGTTCACCTGGTGGGAACCTTAGAGTTCTGAGTGTAATGGAGCCTTCACACTGCTGTTTGCTAATTAAAATGAAAATGAGCTAATACAGCAGAGGGTATCCAAGGCTGTAGTGTGTGCAAACACCTTGTTAATGGTAGCGCTTTGTTCACTCTCATGGTTTTATCAGTTTTTTCTCACTTGCACCCTACACTTCTCTTCCCTGTTGGGGCAGTATTAAAGGTGCCAAGAGCACCCTGAGTGCAGTGAAGCATTTCCTAGGCTGGGTGAGCCCTGCCAGGTCAGCTGTGTGTGTGCTGGCTTTGCAGATGGGCTGAGCGACGAGAACAACGACGACCGCGTGTTGCAGTGCTGCCTGCAGTACCAGAACCTCTTTCCTCAGGCACTGGTCATACTCTGCACGTGAGTTCCTCTCTGCCACACACACTGTTTTCAAATCATGCCTAAAATCAGGAGCTTTTCTGAAGTAACCTCTTTGAAGAGCGATCACCCTCTTAAAAGCTAGAGTAGAAGGATATAAAAAAACACTAAAGTTGGAGATTTAATCACCTTCAAGTGCTTGAGGCCTGAAGTAGAATTAAGTTTACTGAATATTCAGTTTTAAAACTTGTTAAAGCATAGTTTTCTCAGATTTTATTCTGGTTGCTCATAAAAAATATTACTGAAGTTGCAAAACAGAAAAAAATATCTGTATTAATGATGGAGATTCAGTTAAGAGACTTTATCACTGTTCCCAACCAGGGAAGCAGAAGCAAACAAGGGGTTAATCTTGGGGAAGCTGGAGATGGATTTGCTGCTGTTCCTGTTTAGTGAAGATAACAGCTGACTTCTGAGTATTGATTGTTAATTTGATAGGAGCAGGTGAAGCTGGTTTGTAAGGGCTCCTTGGCTGGACTGGAACACTTGCTCTGGTCTTTGCTAGAACCAGTTCCTGCAGAGTTCAGGAAGTGGGGTTTGGACACTGGGCACCATCTGGGTTGTTCAAGTGGACACAGGTAGCTGCTGAATTCAGTCACAGTATTTGTAGGGTAGTGATGGTGACTTTAGGTTTCTCTGAGTAAAGAACAAGAGGTGACTTCAGATCTGTTTTCATCCAAAAATCCCCTTATCCTCTACCAATATAAGCAATGGGAATTTTTGAAAAAGTACTTTGGCATCCAACTTTGTCCTGCATTTTTACAGTAGTTCTGCTGGAGCAGAACCTCAGGGGGGCATCTGGGATAATTTGGCTGGTAGAGCAGTAAAAAAGGGTCTCAAGAATGAGAATTAACTGTAGCAATCAAGAATGATTGACTTTTTTACATTCTGAGATGATAACAACCAGGAATTATTGCTGTAGTATTTATAGCTATTGTTTTCTTAAAGCAAACCTAGACCCTGAAACACTTTTCAGTATCTTTCTAATTTTTTACTTAATTTTCTGATTTAATGTTTTGAACTGATTCTAATTGCTTGAGAAAGAAAACTTTGTATATCTAATGAAGTTCCCAAAATAAGTTTTCCAAGTACAGTTTTTTTGCAGTGTGTTGCTTTTATTCCTTTTATGTCAACAATTAATTCTCTTCTAGGGATGATAAAAATTTATGTAATAAAGCCATTGTGAGTGAGGTCAAGGCTTTCTGCAAGGCTGACCTGGTCACTGCTCTGCAGAACGTGAATGTGAACAGGCAGCAGCACTGGGATGGGCTGCAGCAGCCAAAGCAGGGTGAGTTTGTGGAATGTGCACTTCCATGGGAGCATCTTACGCTTGCTGATAACCCTGCTGGGCTGTATGTGAGCTAATTATTTAAGGAGAAAAGAAATGTGGAGTAAAATCACAAATGAGGAATACTCTGAGGAAATTAAACATTCTTGGTTAGTAGCTCTTAATTAAAAGTACCCACAGTACAAGTGGGTATAACTCAAAATACTTGAAACCTAATTAGGTGTAGCCCATCTGCTTTATCAAGTAAACATAAAGTGCAGTCTGTCTTTATTTATGGGGACAAGTTCTTCATGTACTGACAACACAAATTAGATATAAAAACAGTTGCAATAAATACCTTTTATGTCATTGGTTTGACAGATGCAGAATTTGGGAAAACAGGAAGAGGTGATTCTGGCTTTACTGCACAATTCCCAAGTGTGCTTCCAGACCTTGAAAAGAACTTAGGAGAAGCTTTGTCTTGTATTTTGGAGACTGAAATGAAACTTGCATTTGGAAACCTATGGATGGAGGTAGTTTCTTACATTATCTTGCCTCATATTTTGAGTATTGAGAGGTTTGAATGTCCTTGGTACTTTATTGCCATTAATACCTGTGCCAAACCAAACCCAAGTCCTCCAGGGCTCTGACATAACAGTTCAGTGACAGTGAACAGCTCAGTGCTCTGCTAATACTTCATTTGATAACAAGATTAGTGTTACAATCTTGTTAGATTAACGAGTTTGACCTCTAATGTGCAACTTGTGCAATATTTTAATGACACAATAACAGAGATGCTGGTTTCTCAGTGTGAAGTTCTAGAATTCTTTTTATCAGTTGCATTAAAATAATATAATTGAGGCACTTGTTGCAGGCATTTCTTTCCCCCCAGAACAGATATTTTTTGATACCACATGGATGAAATTGTTCACAGCTAAATTGATTCCAGTGCAGATACAGAATGACAAGGATGTTAAGGAGAACCTCCAAACACTCTTTCAGAAGTACTGTTTACAGGAGATAAATGCCCTTGCACAAGGCACTTCCAAATTTCTCCATGTTTTGCTTTGGATTCCATTTTATAGATGGTGGGTGGTTGTTAGAACTTTAAAATTATTGCACATAAGCCTCTGTGGCTTAAAAAACCCCCCCAAAATTCTGGGGTGACTGTTGTTTCACAAGCTATCTTAATTAGCTGTTAAGCTTTTAATCACTTACTGATTCACTGAGTTGATTTCTGTTAACATTTCTTCAAACACTGGTTTCACTTGATAGTAATAAATTTCAATTTTTTTGCAATACACATATTTTACTTCATGTCTGTATAGTCACAGTGTTTACTTTTAGTTTTTAACAGTACCAGAAAATCAAAGGCATATTTACTGTTCATCTTTTTCTTTTCTTGTTCCTGTTGGCTTTTGTGCACAAATAACTCATTAGATCAGTTTTAGATAACTCAAGAGTATTTGTTGGTTTTGGTTTTTTTGGGGGGGGGCGGTGTTTGGGGTTTTTTTTGTTTCTGGTTTTTTTTTGAGGAATGGGGAGCCGAAAATCAGGAGAATGATTGAATGTCCTTTGTTTCTACAAGTGCATCACTGTTTAACTCACGCTGCTGCTGAATGAAATCTTTAACAGATAAACTTGGTATAGTTTGGATATAGTTGGATATAGTTTTATTTCTGAGGACTCACTGAAATTCTACTTCAGCAGTGACAAACCATCACAGTGTTGAAGAACAGAGCAGTAGTGGAATGTATAGGAATATGCCTCAATGGGAAGCAGCCTTTGCATTTATAATGTGCTCTCTTCCAGATCCTGTATCTGAAGCCACCATGGACATTAGCAAACCTACTGAAGTGTTACAAAAAACACTGGATGGCAGTTTTTGGTTATGTGGTGCCACGGAGTTTGCTTTCAACCATCGAATGTCTTTCCAAACACCTCTATACAGGTAACAATCCCTGAGAACGTTAATTGCAAAGAGCTTAATTGTACTGGTGTGAGCTACTGAACTATGACTCTGTGTATTAATGGTCACCAGAGTCTCTGAACTATTTTTAAAAAGCAAATAATCCTTTTTTCTCCTTTGCCCCTGTGTTATGTGTGACCAAATGATCTGCATTTGCCAAATAAATTGTGTAGGTGGAAGGGATACTTTGTGTGGTCAATGAGGGCAGGGAGGTTTGTCCTCAAAAAAAGCAACAACAACAACAAAAAAACCCCCAACCCAAACCTTTCATTTGTTTAAAGATGTCTTTAAGCATTTGATTTTGACAGATAGACCTGTTACATTCCCCCAGAGGGTGGTGGGCACTGAACAGGCTCCCCAGGGAATGGTCATGTTCCCAGGGCTGCCAGAGCTCCAGGAGCGTTTGGACAACACCCAGGCACAGGGTGGGGTTGTTGGGGTGTCTGTGCAGGGCCAGGGGTTGGGCTGGATGGTCCTTGTAGGTCCCTTCCAGCTCAGGGTATTCTGTGATCCTGTATTCTACCCCTTTTTGGGATATTGCTGTTCTGCAGAGTTACTTTAGATATGCCAGTTGATCCTCTTGCAAGATCCTGGGATAAATTTGGAAGACTTGGTTAAGCAGTGAACAATCTTAGCCTCATGCATGTTCCCCTTGTTTTACCTGATGCTTCTGAACCATTTTCCGGGGCTTTTCATGTACTTCACTTAGTTCAGGTATTAAATTTGCCTGCTAAGACAGATAACTCCTAACTTTTTTTTTTTCTCCCTCTCACATTAATGTCTAAACATCAGATAAACCATTTGACTCCTCAACGGTGCGTATCCTGCTCCAGGAATCCAAGAAATTACTGCATGCCTTCAGCTCCAGGTCAGACTACAATGGTGTCCTGCCCCGGGCTTATGCTGAAGTGACAAAGCTGTGTCAGACCCTTGGGGAGGTAAGGGCAGCTTTAGTGTTTGTCCTCCTCACCCCATGCTCAGGTTGTTCCAAACTGGGCTTAGATTTCCTCATTATTCCCATAATTTCCTCTAATTATTCCTGGAAGTGTTGCTGGAGTGTTTTCAAAATGAATAGACTTTTATTTTCTTGTAGTGAATATCTGCTGATACATAGGTGCCTGGTAGATTCTTTTTTCCCTAATAGAAGTGGGTTAGTATTGGGAGGGTGACTGACAAATGTTATTTTGTCTTAGTTTTCTCTTGCATTTGTAGCTGCTGGGCCTTAAAGATGAAAATTGCTGTTTCTTCTTCTGATGTGGGTCCCATACTACTATTTGTAGATGTGTTACATCAGCTCTCAGTGTCTTGGTAGCTCTGGTGCTGCACCTGAACAAAGAACTCCCTTGCATCGTGTGGTTTGTGATGGTTAAGGGGGCTTGTCCTGACACCTTGTGTGTTCTGAGAAGTTTGTCTTCACTCCCAGCTCACCTCTAAGTTGCTGTGGAAGACATTTCAAGTGTCTTGGTTTGTGGTTATTGTCAGTTCTGTATGTAATGGCATAAAAACTGGAGTGATGAGCATGGCTGGCTTGAAGTATTTGTATATATGGGAAAGAAGATAGAATAGCTGCAGAGTTCTTTGTGGCTTTGGAGAAGGCTGGAGGGGAGAGGAAGAAGGTCAGGCAGAGGAGTGACCTGTGCTGTGACTCCTGTGTGGTTTGCAGTCAGCCCTGAAGCTGCAGTTCTGCTGTCACGAGAATCAGGCTCTGTCTGGAAACTGGGTAGGAAGGAATTCCTGGCTGCGAGGGTGCCGAGCCCCTGGCACAGGGTGCCCAGAGCAGCTGTGGCTGCCCCTGGATCCCTGGAAGTGTCCAAGGCCAGGTTGGACAGGGCTTGGAGCAACCTGGGATAGTGGGAGGTGTCCCTGCCCGTGGCAGGGGTGGAATGGGATGAGCTTTAAGTCCCTCCCAACACAAACCACTGAGAGAGGCTTTGGATGCAGAGATTTAACCAAGATGACTCAAAGAGTTCAGCCTTCCTTTTTTGAGCATTGCTTTTAAAAAGTCTGTAGAAGTGTGTAGAAGTGTTCTAGTTTTCTGAAGTTAGGAACCAAACACATTCATTATCTGTTTGCTGAACTGTTTTATAAGGTGAGGGCAGACAGTGAGCAGGATTTATCAGAAGACATCATGGTTCTTTCAGAAAATGCTGCGTGTGAAAAAATGGAAGCCACGACACCCAGTCTGCAAAACACTGAGGAGAAAGAGCAACAGCCAAGCTTTCAGGTGGCTCAGGAAAACAGGCACCAGGAAATCTGGTTGGTCCTTGAGGGTGTTTGGAACACAATGAACTTATACAGGTACAGCTTCCTGAAGGAGCTCAGAAGTAATACATAGCCTTAAATAACTTTGAAACAAGCACACTTCAGAAACTGTGCTTTTTTTTACGCCCTGTTTTAGAAAACAAACTATTAGTAATTTAAAAAATTCACACAACCTGTCACACGAAAGTTGGGAGCATGCAAATTTTTATGTCAGTGGGCTGCTCTCTGGGCAGCAGCTGAAATCAGTTGCCCTGGAAAATGGTGTAGAAAACTCCACCAATATGAAACATCCATGGAAATCTCATATTGATCCATAAAGCAGAAGCATTTAAGATCTAAGTTTTCTTGTGGCTATTTTCTTTCCAAATCCAGTGGAGGTGTACCAGCTTGTGCAGAATTCTTCACCTTATTTTAAAACTTGAAATGCAGTTTGAAATAGAAAATATTTTGTTGTTAAGCAAAATCCTTCACTTTATAAAGTCCAAATGCAGAATCTAGTGATGAATTTCCTTTCTCATGTAAACTCAAATTGCAGGAAATTATCCCCTCTTCCATCTAGATATTTTACCATTGCTTTTATTTTGGTTGCTTTTGAAAAATCTGCTTGAAACTCACTGGGATGCCATATTTTTGGATAAAATCTGAATAGATACTGTGTTTTCTTTTTTTGCCTTAGCCTGGAATCTTTTCCAAGGAGGGCCTGTGAATTAGCCAGGCACAAAGGGGCTCCATTTGTGGTGTCCTGTTAAGGACTCAGCTAACCAGCAGTGATAACTCCAGCAGTGCCATTTCTGCACTGCCATTTTTTCTGAGACTGGTTTAGGTAACATGGGCTTAGTACAGATTTATATTTGACCTTTAATAGACAGAATACACACAACAGATACTGGGTGTCTCTGAATTCTGAGCATTTTTATTGACTGCTGCTCTGCCTCTTTATTTCTTTTTCATTTCAGTATTGAAATATTCCAGAAGTTGGACCCCAGTGCAGTGACTGTGGCAGCAAAGGCCTCGTTTGAGGAGGCTTTTCTAGGCCTGCAGAAGCTGCTGGCAGCTGTGAAGGACATCCGTGAGGGCATTGCCAGGTGAGCATTTCAGCTGGGCAGAAAAGGCTGTGGCAGTCACCTGAAGTCACAGAAGTCTCTGAAATACTTCAGCACCAACCCACACTTTATTCTGTGTGCTTAGTTACATGATTTTCAGTAAAAATATTGGTGTCAGGGCTACCTCAAACCATTTCTTGGTAGCAAAAGATCTTGGAACTGTTGCAGACATGGAGATGACTTGTAGTGAATTTTCTCTTTTATGTCTTGGGATTTGTAGTGCAGTGTTTGACGAGTGAGTTGGCTGTGCTCTGGTGTAACTGGAGCTGTGATTAATGATTAATGATTAATGCATTAGTTCTGATGGCAGGAACTTTGAATAATTCAGGGCATTTGTTTCAAATGTGAGGCCCACTTGAATGGGGGAGTAGTTCCAATATAGTGAAGGATACAAAGTTTTGGGACTTTGCTGTTCCCAGTTCTAGAGTCAAAACCTGTGTCACAGCCATGACAGTGGCAATCAGCTGGATTCTCTCTCTAGGAAGGAGAATATTCCCTCTGGCTTCATAGAATCACAGAGGAACAGAATGGTTTGTGTTGAAACGGACTCTAAAGCCTATCCCATTCCACCCCCTGCCATGGGCAGGGACACCTCCCACTATCCCAGGGTGCTCCAAGCCCCGTCCAACCTGGCCTTGGACACTTCCAGGGATCCAGGGGCAGCCACAGCTCCTCTGGGCAACCAGGGCCAGGGGCTCAGCACCCTCACAGCCAGGAGTTCCTTCCCGATATCCCCTCTAACCCTGCCCTCTGGCAGTGGGATTTTTTTAAACAGCACAAAAAATTGGAAGTTTCAGGAAGAATAGGGAATCTCCTGTGTAATCTTGACTTAGTTCCTTTTTCATAGCAATGAAGGAGAGAGCCATTCAAAGAGCTGCAGTGTTCTTTTCTAAGATAAATGATCTAAATTCTATGAAAGTAGAAGCAGAAAAATAAGGGTAGAAATGTGAGCTGAAGCAGCTGAGTGCTAACAGATTCATTTTTATTGCTGGTGGAATGTTTTTGCTCTAAGGAAATTGTTTTAATAAAGCAGATTACTGCTAAACTTTTCTCTTTTCATTCCAATCCTAGAGTGTTTGCAACAAATCCTGTGGTATCAGTTTATAGCTCTGGTAGATGAGATTTAATGGGAATATGGAATATTCAGGATAGTTATTTTTGTGTTACGGTGGTGTTTCATAAAAACTGTTGTGTTTTAGTGAAAGCTCCTTACCTCTTGTGTTTCTTTATATGGGAGAGCTCTGTAAAAATAAAAAATCCTGGAACACAGAGGCTGATTCTTGGAATGGAGCAATTTTCCTGGACACTTGCCTTTGGAAATGCCTGCTGTGATGTGCAGGATTGCAGTAGGTGGCATCGTGGAGCAAGAAATCAGGAGAGTTTGCACCAAGTATTCGCTGCTTTGGCCTTGAGTGGAGGGATTTAAGGGAGTTGGAGACTTCGAGGAGGTTTTCCAAAGAGTCAGAAGCCAGATTTATAACTCACTGTAGTTTTATGTATATTGCAGAGTATTAAAGCAAAACTTTTCATAGAATCAGAGTGGTTTGGGTGGGAAGGGACCTTAATGCTCATCTCATTCCACCCCCTGCCATGGGCAGGGACACCTCACTTCCATTTTGCTCCAAATCTGACTTTGGAGTGTATTTATTTTTCTTGATTTTTGAAAAAATGCCTTTCAGTGATTTATAGTTAATCTAATTGCAGAAAAGGAGAAAAAATAGTGAGAAAGTTCTGTCTTAAATATTTGGAGATAGTACAGCTTTTAGTGCTAAAATACAACTGGTTTCTGTGTTACCTTCTGATCCTTGCTGTCCAGAACAAAGAAGGGAGAAAACACCTTGTAAAGTTTGGAAGTTTTACAAATAATTCTGTTGAAAGTTCTATTGCATGAAAAGCTTAGGTTTTCAGATTGTTGAAAACTATTAGAAATGATACTTTAAGATGTGTGTCGTGATACCCTTAATCATAAAAAAATACTACACTGCTGGCACGGCTTCAGCTGTTCAGGCTTGATGGCCTGAACATGTTAATGACAAATACAGCTCTTGAAAAGCCAAAACTAAAAAAGCTATTTTATTCAAGATGTCTTATTAACAACTTTTTGCATCTTACCCTATCCTGGTAACTTCTGGCACACTCTGCAGGTTTTTCATTTTATCTTGGCTTCTTCCTCTAACAGCACTGGTAGCAGAATGATGTTTATATTGCAAAATTCTGCATGCCAGTAGTGTTTTACAGCCTTCAGCTCTGAAATCAAGAATAATCAGTGTGGTTAGCAACCATCTACCATTCCTGCTAGTAATGAACAAAGAGTATTAAACTCCTGAAATTTAAACATGCAGTAAAATTGTGAAACCATGATGTGTTTTTAAATAATTTTGGACTTCTGAGTGTTTTCACTGGTGGTTTATATTTGTATTTGGATTGTGTATTATTTGGAGCCAGTTAATTGGGGCAGCTAATTTAAGGTCTCTTAAATATTTAAAATAGGGGTTTAGATGAGCTGATGCTTTCCCTCAGCTTAATAGAACTTTTGATTCCAAGGTTTTATAGGCACCCTAGGGAACTGTACATTGTCTTGATGTTTCCTGCCAAGTTTCTTCTAGATAAGAAATCCTTGTTCAAAGAAAAGAAAGAAAAGTCAGTCTTTGGTGAATTGATACAGTTATTTCTAGTTGGACTCTTTCTTTTCATCTGTTGGCTAAGAAATAATTGTTTTGTTCACAGGCCAGCTTTAAAATCCCTCACAACTTACAGCATCAACTCTTAGATACAGTCCTCAGAAATATTTATACAAATACAGTGTCAGCTGTAAAAATATTTATCTGTCACTCACTGCATAAGGAACCTGAGTTCTGCTTTTCTAATATTTTATCTAAAGAGAATTTCTCTCACACTCCCAATGGTTTGGAAAAGTGGTTTAGATAAAGACTCCATAAACATTAAATTAAAAGTGTAATTTCTTAAGATTTCAGTAGTGCAGGAGAGTGTCACTATATCAGAATTGATCACTGAATATTGGGATTAAATAATTTAAACCTAATTGTGCAGTTTTACCTGTTTTAGTGCAGAATTCTACAGAAAATTCACGGTAGAGAAACTGTTGTCTTTATTTACTCATCTGGTCAGTGGAGGAACTGAGGTTTCTGTTTCCTGGAGTCTGGTTAGGGAATTGTCTTCATTCCCTTAGACTCCTGTGGCAGTTAATGATTTCTGCCATAAAATCCTAATGAAGTCTCTAGGTGAAGAGCTCTGCCTTTTATCTGGCTCTACACACAGTCTCCTTCTGGAAATAAAACGGAGATTAGTTCCCAGATCAAAAAGTGCCAGACATTCCCGTCACTGCTTGTTGGATTTTTATGCTTTTATTTAATTAGGTGAAACTTGAAATTGAACTTACCTACAGCCTTCTCTGCTGCCAGGTCCACATTTGCCCTTGACCCACGTGCTCATTTCAGTGAGAGCTGTAGGAAATCAAACTCCACGGAGCTGGAAGGGGGCAGTGCTTCCCAAGGAGCAGAGGGGACGCTGTGGCAGCTGCTTGAGCCGTGCTGCCTTCAGACCAGTCTGAGAGGCAGAAAGGTTTCCAGAAGTGTTGTGAAACCCGTGGGCCTTGGAGCTTGTACAGCCAGAGGTGCTTGTGTAGAACAGTGGCAGCAGGGGCTGACGGCTGAGGCACTTCCAAGGGACAGGAAGCACGAGTTTGGCTTTGGTGTGGGGAGAAATCCCCCTAATTCCCTGACAGGTTGCTGTGGAATCAACCCCTGGCACGTGTGGGTGGTTGGAACCCCATCTGAGCCCCTCAGGCTCAGAATTGTTAATAATTGCAGGCAGGAATTGTTAATAAGCCACAGGGAATTTTGGGTTTCCTCATCTCCTTTGCTTCCTTGGTTTTCTGGCCCTGAGGTTAAAAGGGGCTTTCAGGGTGTGGCTGCCTTTTATCCCATCAAATCACAGCCTCTTGCAGGCCCCCTGGATCTGTGGGAGCGGGTGATGCTGTGTGACAGGCGTGTGGCAGAGGGGTGGCTCAGTGGGACAGAGCCCTGCCTGGCTGTGACAGTGTCCCACGGGACTCCCCGTGTCCCTGCAGGCCTGGGGTCTGGGAGCAGCTGGGAGCCTGACCTGCCTTCACTGCCACCTTGGGTTGTGGCCTGGGGATTTTTCCCTTCTATTTGCAAAGTTCATTTTCTGGTCCTTTCCAAATAGGCTTTGCTTTCTCCCACATCTTCTCCATGCACAAGTGAGGAACCACATCCTGAGCTATTTCCTATCCTTTTCCATTTATTACAGCATCCTACACTGTGTTTGACATCAGATGAGTGACAGGTCAGGGGAGAGAGAAACATTTGGAGTGGTTTGGGAAGCTCTATTGCTTTTGAAATAAAATCGAGTCTGACTGTCTGCTTTCTCCCTCCTGCCCCAGAACAGCATTTCAGCTCCAGTTTGTGGCAGGTATCCGTAGTCACTTCTTGTCTTTCCATGACATTCTCTACCTCACAAGCTGAATATTTTCAGAAAACTGTAGAACCATATTAGAGTTCTTAGGCTGAAGCTGAAGTACAGAATGTGGGGATTGTGGTTTGGTTCTGCATGGCTGTGCTGATGGAAAGACAAAGCAATTCCATGGATGTCCACCCTCTGCTTTTGGAACAGTGTGGAGAGAGAGGAAGCAGCAGTGGTTAATGTTGCAGTGGTCACAATACTGAGGTTCACATGGCTGGTGGAACAGTTTGATATAAAAGGCCTTTGCTTCATGTATCAGTGATTCAGAGGAAGCTCTCCAGACATAGCTCTGTAGTTGAGGCAGACCTTTCATCAGGGAGAAACTTCCATGTTGCCCAGGGCAGCTTGATTTAATGAAGTAAGAGAGGCAGAGTCTGTGCCCAAACAGACACGTCCAGATTTCCCAGTGCACATCTTCCCTTGAAATGTCCATTTTCCATAGCACAGGACAGTGGCTACAGGAGGTGAAAGGAACATAAAGTGATTAAAAGCAGTAGACAGCAGTGCTGGTGTGAAATCATTGCTCTGCAGCCAGGAATGTGTTAGTTTTGTCCAGAAAAAGATATTCCAGACTGGAGCTGGTATTGCAGTCCCTCTTTATCTGCAAACAGCACTTGGAATGTTTTAGGAATGCTGACCTGTTCAGAATCTGTGGGGAAGTTACGGTGCAGGCTCTTCTCCCAGCAGCTTCCCAGAGCTCCATGTGGAGCGAGGTTCTTCCCTCAAAACAACAAGTCTTTTATGTGAAGCTGCTGTAAAACTGAGCCGAGTGTCAGCCTTCTCATTCCATGGTGCAAGCACGGAAACAATCGGCATCATCCGAGCAAAGGCCATAAAACAAGTGACAGGACTGAACACTAAGTTACTTGGATGATTATTCACACATTTTATGTTGGTGCTTTCCCAAAGAACTGGGGGCAGAGTGGGTTTGTCCATGCACCTGAGGTCTGGTGGCTGGCAGGGATACACTTGAGTGTGTTCCCTCCGTCCTTTCTCTGGAGAGCTTCCCTGGCTGGGTTTCCCCCTGGCAGCTGCCCTGTGGCAGTGGAGTTACTGATCCAGCAGCCTTCCCTGTGTGTCCTTCCTTGGCACAGCAGGAAAAACACAGGCATGAACAGGTTTTGCCCCAGCACACTGTGATGGCCTTGGGGTGAGGTTATGAATGGCAGCTTCCCTTTTATGTAAGCAGCCAGGTTCCCTTCCTGACTTGTACTTGGCAGGTTTAAGACAAAAAATTTGGGTACTGCTTCTTAGGAAGGGGAGGGAAGAATGTGTGACTAATTTTTGGTGATAATTGCTATGAAAAATGATGGAAAAAAGCACTCTTTTTGCAATAAATCCTGTGTTGTGTCATGGTCTCCCAGCCTGCTTCAAATACAGTGTCTTTTAACTGGGATTTTTAACTCATTCTGCTGCTCTTCTGTTTTTCACTTCCTAATTAATTCATTTATAAAGGCTTACAGCTTGCAAGGGGAGGGAGAGGAGAATTGGGACACTTTCCCATGGGAAAGTGAATAAAGCTTCCCAAAAAGATTTTTTTCTTTTTCCAAATCCAGTCATTATCTGAATCATTATTTATGTGTGTAAAACTAAAAAGCAGAATTGTATCAGTATTTCTTAGTATCTATAAAGTGTTGCGTCTGTTTGAATGTTGATTTTAAAGTACATTTTGCAGTGTTTAGGAGGGCTCTGCCTTTCTTGGTGAATACAAATGAAGTTACCCTGAGGTGGAACTGAATTGTGTCTGCCTAAATGGATGAGGATAATTAATTTTGTTAAAAAACAACCTCCTAATTGGATCAGTTTTGGAGCCTTGTGGAAAAGGGTGTCCATTGAGGTGCTTCATTAAAGCCACCTCTCTTCAGCTGCCACATCCCATTGTCACTTTTTGGCAATATTGGGTGGGAATTGGTCATCATTAGAAGTAGCAAAAATGGGAAGCAAATTGGAGCTGCACGTGGGAATTTAGGGAGGATGAGCTAAAGCTGTAGCTGGGGGGAAGTTGTGTGTCCTGTGTGGCTTTGCTGTGGCTCCACGTGACCCCAGCAGGCCTCACTGATGGGCAGCAAAGGGCTTTGAGTTCTTGCTGGGTTTCTTCCCTCCTCACAGAGCGATTGCTCATAAAAACATGGGCTGCATTTTTAATTAGGAGAAGCCTCCAGGAAAGGCGTCACAGAAATAATAAGCTCTTTAATTCTTTTAGAGGAGTGGAAGGGAAAATGCTTCAAAGTTCATCATTTCCTTTCTTTTCAAGTAATTTCTTTTTCTCTTGAAGATCTGTGACTTACTTTCTCTTTCATAGAATTCTTTTCTACTTGCTTTAAAAAAATCCCCAAACTTTTCTTTTTCAGAATTTTGACCCCAACCAGCAGTTTCCAAGATATTTGGACCCTCTATAACTTCCTCAGAAGACATGAGGTATGACATTTTCTTCAGTGTTTGGTCACTTCACTGACAGTTCTTAAGTAGCTCTGAGGTTATGTCTCATCTCTGTGTTTCCACTAAGACTTTTCATTCTTTGCTCTTACTTATTAGTTGTTGAACATAAAGACAGATTTTTGGTTGGTGCTTACCAAATTTATTTGGATTTCTTCTGCTATTTGTTTGTGTGACTTTCTGAGCATTCACTTGGTGTGAATGACTCGCTGTTGAGGGTAAAAAACCTTGAAATTATTGTTTTAGTAGATCATTTCTCTATTTATTACATATTTCAGGCTTGCAGTGCTCTGCTATACAGGGAAATATATTTAGAGTTTGGACCTTTATGTATCTTTTTGGAATTGATGCAAGATATATGTATATATGTATATATAAATAGAACTACTGGGTAAATTAAGAGGGGAGGAAGAATCACTGAAGGTGTTTTAGATTTGTGCAGAAGTGGGTAGGAAGTGGAGCTGGAATTTGTAATACTGGATTTTATAGCACACAGGATGACTTTTTTAATGTAGTGTCTCACCTGGAGAGCCCGTTAGGTGAGAGATGAGCTGTGTGTGCTGTACCTGCTGTGGAATTGTGATGGACGTGTGACACTTGGTATAAATTGCTCTGTTAATTCTGTCTCCTTTGTTTCAGGTCAATAACAGCCTGAAGTTCACTGCTGAGGAGCTGTACCAGTGTGTTTCACAGGAGCTGTATCGGTGAGCCCCTCACTGACCCCCCAGGGGCATTGTGTTACCCAGAGTACCATGGGAGAAATGGGAAATCCCCCTTGGTAGGAGCAATGTAGGGAAAGTGAGTGGGGGGGTTTTAATTCCCTTTTAATTTTTTTTAATGCCCTATTAACACAGAGCAGGAGAGGACAGAAATTAACTTGGAGATGAGCCATCAGTGCCTACACGGTGATTTTCAGCTGCTTGGGGTGAGGTGCTGGGCCCTCTTTGCTCTGCCAGTGGTTTTTATGATGCAAGATATTGACCTTGTGTCACTGAGGGCTTGTGAATCCAGGTTCTGTGAGGTTTCTAAAATGCCATCATGGATTTTTAATCATTCTGAGCGGGTTAATAAACAGGTAACTTTTTTGCTATGGTGTGGATAGGAATGGGCTGTAACTTGCCAGGATGTGCAGTGTGGTTCTGGCAGCTGAGTGAAAGGCTTCAAGGTGAATTACTCTAAAAAGCTTTCCTTTGCCTGGACTGATACAAATTCCCTGAATCTTCTGTGGAAGTTCAGTGTGCAGACTGCAAGGTCAGGGGACAAAGTTATGCAGGGAGGGAGACATTCACTATTTGTATCAGTGGAAAAAAGTAGTTTAAAAGCTTCACTGCCACAAGTTGATGGCTCTAGAGCTGTATTGATACAGGCATAAAGAAAATAGTGTGTGAAAATTTGTGCTCAGCAGCGTAAAAAAAGTACTGTGGAGGCTGCTGTGGCAGCCCTCAGGCTGTGCTTGGGGAGCTCAGTGATGGGTTTTTCCTTCATCTTTTGAGGAGTAGCTTTTAAATGGTCTTTTGAGAAAGAGCCTTTAGAAAAGCAAAGAATGGAATGTTTATATGTGATCAGGTTGAGATTCCTCTTTTGAAAGGCTCTAAATCATAACTGGGTGTAGACGAGAGCCTTATTCTGGGTGTGAGTGCAGTACATGTCAGTGTGTGAAAGATGGTTTGGATTGAATCTTCCGGCATCCCCAATCTGTCCAGAAGGTGGATGCAAGTGTCCTCTGCTGCTGATGGTTTCACTTTACCTGCCCCAGAAGGGAGAAGGAGCTCTGCCTGTTGAAGTGGTGGCTTGGCTGTTTCAAGGAGCTCACGTGAAATCCTCGGGTTCAGCAGCTTTAGTGCAAAAGTCACTGCTGTGCTGGAGTTCTGTGGAAATGTCCTTTTTGAAAATGGAATATTTGTAGAGATTGCTGTTCTGCTGTGTCCTGCTAACCTTTCTGCCATCTCCCCAGGGAAAGGCTGGAAGTGGGCTGCTGCCAGCTGGCACAGCTGGAGCAGACCCTGGAGCAGTGCCAGGCTTCCGTGCACCGGGAAGCTGAGAGCCGGGGCTGGCTGTGACCCAGAGCTCAGGGCTCAGCCCAGGGGAACTCTGACCACTCAGAGGAGGAGGGAAACGCTGGAGGAGCCAAAAACCTGTTGCCTTTCTTTCCTCAGCGGTGCTGGTTGGGATTGGAGTTGAAGGAAAAACTCTAATTACACACGGACATGAAATGTCAGGATTTCTGCTGAGAATCACCCGCTAATCCAGTGTTCTGTCTCAAGTGAGGTGCCAGCTGGATATCCCTGGATAACCAGGAGAAGCAGGGCAGCTTTGGGATGCTGCAGGTGTGCTGGGCTGCTCTGAGCATCCAGTGTTTGTGGGAGGAGCCGAGTTGTTAATGGTTGTATAGGAAAACCCATGTGTTTGTTTTGCTGGCACTTCAGAAGTGGCAAGCGAGGAAGGCGACCCTGTTGTGTCCCCTGGGGGTTCTGGAGGACAGAAAGCAGCAGAGTGCAGTGCTGGGAAGGAAGGACTGGACCAGACACCACGTGTGTGTCCTGTGTAGTGAGCTACACCGGGCTTAAGAGAGGATGTGGAATGGGCAAAGGAACAGACTGATGCTCATTTTTCCTTAGAGACAAAACAGACACCACCTCCCATGCAGGTGTTTGTCCCAGACACCATTTCAGAGGAAAGGGATGTTTCTTCTTTGGTAAAATGCCTGCTTAATCTTCACAGGTGAAAACCTGCTAGCAGTGCTCTTTGGGAAACTCCTCTTCTCTTGCTGTATCTTCCTGTAAAGGTGGCCTGGTCATTCCTGCTTGCCAGGTGCCATCTCTCTCTGGCTGCACTGTTGGTTGCTTTAAGTCCACGAAACTTTCCAAAAGCCATTTTCTAAGGCCTTTAATGCTACCTCTTCTGTGTATTTGTACAGAGATGAGATGACTGGCAAAGTTCTAAAGTGTCTATTTTGATATTAACTTTTGGATGTATTTGTAAACTCTTGATTGTAAAAATGTAATTTATTGTTCCATTAAACTGGTTCATTCTTGAGTGGCTCTGTGTTGGCTCTGCCCAGTTCCTGTGGATGCAAGTGCAGGTCACCCACGTGCTTGGTGGCTGGGCAGAGCTACTGCTGAAGCACAACTGCTTGGGGGGGCTGTTTCCATGGAGGTTGCCCAGGGGTGGGGATGGTGGCAGTTTGTGTCCCGACACTGACCCACTGAAGCACAGCCGGCTGTGTGCTGGCAGCTGGTGTGGACAGGCTGGGGTGGAGCACAGCTCCACTGTCCCTGTCACCCTGGCTCTCCCTGCTCCAATGGACCCAGCTGTAGAGCCTGCAGTGGACACAAATTCCTTGGCCTGGTGTGTTTTTCCCGCCCAGGGGGAAGCTGCCCCACTGCACAGGATGTGGCTCTAGGGCCAGCGCTGGTGTGGCTTGTCCCCAAAGCTGCCCCATCAAGGTGAGGCTTTCAGGGGAAGGAGCAGCTCTGGTGCTGCTCTGCACCCTGGTGGTGTGCATTTTCAAGTCGGGGTGGCCCCTGTTCCCTCTCCGCTCTGGGGCACCACCCAACCCTGCAGAGGTTTCTGTGGACAGCCCCGGAGCAGCCTGGGAGCAGGGAGAGCTCCCTGGCCCGGACAGCAGGGGCTGGGGATGCTCCGGGCCCTGGCCCGGTGAGCCTGGCTGACACTGCAGGCACGGGGTCCATGTGCCACTTCACCCCCCCTTGTCCTGCACCCACACACGTCTGAAACGCCACTGTTCTATCACCAACTCCTCCAAGAAAAGGACACAGAGCCGGCTCAGGGCACGCCTGTGGTGCGAGGGTTTCCCAAAAGGTACCTTTAATGTGTTTGCAGCAGCAGCAAGCAGTCAGTGCTAGTTTTGGCACCCAGAGTTAGATGTGCAGCACTACACATTAGACACCAAGTCATCCCAACCCCACGTTTGATCCATAGGAATAGAGAAAGTGAACTAAAACAGGACTACGAGCACATACAAAATCAAGTTATTCGTGTTCTATCACACTTTCAGCTTGTAATATTAGAAAAATAAACTTAAGACAGATACTACAACACATTTTCATTGCCAGCTGGCAAGAGTTTAAAACCCGTGAGAACCACCCCCCCAAGTTGTTGTACAAAGATCAGCTCACCCAGAGTAACAAAACTGCTGTACAGAAAGCACGCTCTGCATTTTCCTCAAAATACCTGGAGCCAGAATCCTTTTCCCAGCCTAGAAACTCAGCTGTGTTATGTTGAGAAAGCCTGTGCAGCTCTAAGGAAGGTGGTGCAGACTAACTTGCACTATTGCAGCAGAGGCAGAAGCTCACGTGCGGGGTGAATCCACTGTCCCACTCGGTCTCTGTGAACTCCAAGGTTGTCTCTTTGTTTCAGTAACCATTTATCTGCCATTTGCATTTCAACAGACAAAATACTCTGCTGAGTATATAAAAACTGTTATAAAAAGGCAATTGTAAAAGATAAGGTATTAGCAGAGGCATGTCAGCTTTTTTTAATAAAAAAAATAGCCATTATATCTATTTAAATAAGGCTTCTTGTTAAAGATTGTTCCAGTTACTGAAGGAAACCAAGGCCTGATGAAAAAAAAAAAAACATTATCCCCCACAAACCTTACCCTTCCTGCCCCAAGAACACACCTACAGGAAGTCATTTAATGTGCAAAGTGACAAACACTGGGGGAAGCTCCTGAAATGATATGCCCAGTCTAGTTTCTCTTGCGTTACCTTCAAAATCTTAAAAACAAAACCAAAACCTTAAAACAAAGTTCTAAAATACACAAAAAACCCCTTCATCTCAATATTCTTTCCAAAACAAATATGTACAGCACATTAATATGCAATATGCAAAAGCTCTGTGTTGCTGTTGGCAACATCTATGCCCTCCCCACCCCTATTCACAGGTGTACCTCTACTGAAACACAATTACATCACTAAGCCTGTTAGTTTGAAAAGGGTATTTAATTCACTTAAAACTTGTAAATTTTTGTGTAGGGGCTCCACTCGTTGGACTCTGGATTGTAGACTTCAACCGTGTTGAGGAACTCGTTGCCATCAAACCCCCCCACTGCATAAATAGTGTTTGCCACCGTGGTGATGCCGGCGTTGCTCCGGGGCGTGGTCATGCTTCCCATCATCTTCCACTCGTTCCTGGCAGGGTCGTACATCTCCACGCAGTTCACCGCGTGCGTGCCGTCAAAGCCTCCGCCCACGAAGAGCTTTCCTGCCAAAGGAAAGGGAGCCACCTTCACTGCTCAGCACCAGCTGGCTCTGTGTGCCCGGGAAGGAGGCTGGACAAAGCCCAAGGGAACCTCAGGTGTTGTGTGACAGGCCTGGGCCTGGTCAAGGTCTGCAGTTACACGAGTGACCTGCTTTGGGTCTCCTGCCCATGACAGCTGACAGCAAGTTGATTCAGGCTAAGGGCAAAGTCCAGACTCAAACTTTGAAAAGAAAGAGGTGGGGGTGAATGCCCCAAACCCCAGAATTTTTTAAAATTAAAACTGGAGGTTTAGCCAGGCTCCTGCTGCATTGTTCCCTCCCCAAGAAGGAATACAGCTTTGTGTTGTGCTGGCATGAGCACCCAAGAGGAAGGAGTGAGGGGCCCCCGAGCAGGAGCCGGCCCTACCGTCGTGCACGGCCACGCCGGCGCCGCGCCGCGCCACGTTCATGGGCGCCAGCAGCGTCCACGTGTTGTTCTCGGGGTTGTAGCGCTCCACGCTGTTGAGGCAGTTCCACGACTCGGCCCCTCCGATGATGTAGAGGTACCCCCCCAGCTCACACACTGCTGACTGGTGTCTCCCTGCAACCAAACACACAGTCAGGCACCAACAGCATCCCGCAGCAGCTGGGGCTCTGAGGGGTTTGGGTTTGGTGCAGTTGTGCCACGGCCCTTTTCTCCCCTCTCTCCACAACTCCACAACAAACTTACGGATGTTAAGGGGAGCACAGCTTGTCCAAGACTTTGTTACAGGATCAAACACATCACAGTTCTTCAGTCCCTTCTGGCCGTACGGATCAGACCCACCCACAATGTACAGTTTTCCATTCAGGGCACACACTCCTGTTGGGGAAGGAAAATGGTAAGTAAGCTAAGAAATGAAGGCATTTCCAGCACCCCCCAGTACATGTGCTGCAGCCTCACCTGCGTTGCAGCGGTTGGTGCGCAGCTCCGGGACAGGAGTCCAGTCATCAATCTCTGGCTCGTACATTTCTCCACAGCTCAGGTCATCCGAGTGACCGTTTGACCCTCCCACAACGTACAGCTGCCCCTAGAGGAACGAACACGCAAACCGTGGGCACTCGAGTCACCGTGCAACTACAAAGGAACGACGTCAGTGCCACTCTGTACAGCGTGCCCCGTTCAGCTCAGCCGAGATGGGCCCCTGTGCCACAGGGGCTGCTCCCCAGCCAGCACCCACCATCAGCACTGCCATCTGGAACCGAGCCCTCGGGGTTCTCATGGGCGCGATGAACGTCCACGTGTCCTTCTCGGGGTCGTAGCACTCCACGGTGCGCAAACACTCCTCCCTGTTGTAGCCACCTACAGGGACAGTCCATGTCAGCAGGTGTCCAAAGCCCCCCGAAGCCCACCCCGCCGGCCCGTGGCTCACCCGCGGCGATGAGCTTGCCGTTGAGCTCGGCCGTGCCCAGCCCCGAGCGCGCGTACTGCATGGGGGACATGGGCTTCTCCACCACGTCGCTGGGCTGCAGCTCGAAGCTCAGGCTCTTCAGCAGCCGGGGGGTGCTGGAGGGGGAGCTCTGGGGGCTGTTGCGGCCGTGCAGGAAGATCACACACAGCACTCCGTCCAGGACGGCCAGGCACAGGTACGTGTTACCTGTTGGGAGCAGCAAAGGACACCACCACTGTGAGCAGCACTGTAGGTAACTTGAAGCAGGCGCCACCTGGGGTCTGCTGCTTGTGCTTCTCCCCTTCAAAACTAGAGTTTTCTGGTTACTGGCTCCAGGTGTTAGAAAAAGTGTTAGTTATTGACAGTTTTAGATACTACGAGAGTGCTCAGTGAACATATGACAGCAACTTGAAGATGTGCTGGGAGTCTCCTCACACACACAGAGCAAACAGATCTGTTAATGAATTATGGACTGCCTATCTCCTTAGGATTCTCTGGGTAAATCATACACACCACGGGATTTGGCTGACAAGGAATTGAGATGTACGTGATCGCAGTCTGGCCCAGTGATGTTAGAAGCACCCCACGAATTACTTGACTTGTAGCATCAGTAAGAAAAAGCACCTCTGCATTCCTCAGGGATGCTGAAGGAAACCCCAGGGAGCAGGAGGTGGTAGGTACACGAGACCAGACACATCTGTTAAACAAACCCTGCCCCTGTTACTCACTCGAAGTCTTCTCTGAAGCAATGATTTTCCACTCGTGTTTAGGACTCTGAACAGTAGCATTTGGAGAAAGACTTCCAGAGGAGCTGCTACTGATCTGCTTGTGATCATTCTCACGTGGTGGCTTCTTCTGCAAAATCAAAAGGCAGCTACAGAAACCTAGCCAGAGACTACAGCTCCTGCTACCTCTGCCTCTCTGAGATGCTACATAACTACTCAGGAGAACACTGCATCTGCCACCTCCGCAGAGCATCACTTATAGCACACCTACATTTCCAGCAGAGCATCCTGCCTGCCCAGCAACAGCAGCCAAAAACCGCCCTACACTCTTCCCTTGGGACTCATTCCATCCTGTGACTGCAGCTTTACACGGCTGGTGCCGGACTTCGAACCCCTGGAAGCGAGCGTGCGTTCCTAGCAGGATTCACAAATGTAAGGAAGAGCTACATGCAGCTGGAGAGAACTGAGCTATGCACTAGAAGCCTCACTCACAAGCTCTGCTTCTGGAACTTGAGTTAATTATATAATGCTATTTGGAAGTGAATTAACTATTCTCTTCATTCCCTGAAGACAAATTAATTTCGCCTCAGTTCCTCTCTGTGCTCAGATTAGCTGTTTCTTGGATTTTACTCCCTTGGTACGTCCCACTAACAGGAGATTTCTACTTTCTTTTCATCTTCAATTAAATTTATACTGTAGCTTACATTATTTTGCTCAATTAAGAAAAAACTCAAAATTTCCCACTTCAGCACAGTTGGCTGGGCTGTTCAGGCTTTTTCCGAAACACAAGAAGTTAACGTGCTGTCTATTCTGTTCAGCAGCAGAGTTTATGACCACAGTCCCAAGTTTGCAATGCCTGCACAGTTCCCTGGAGCCCGATCTCCATGGAAACTGTCACAAGTCTTCTGAAACACATCACCTAACTCAGATAACCTCACACAGAGGAGCTGGATTGCTAAACTCAGCTCACCGTGAAAACCAGTTCATTTGTGGATAGCATTTTTGTTACTTCTGAATCTTCATCCAATTAACCACTTATTCTCTTATCTTTATATTGCCTCATCAGTAACAGAAAATACGAAGTTTTGTAATTTAAAAATTTAAAAGTTACAATTTTTCCAGGACTGGCATCTAGGGGTTTTTTGGTGTCAGTTCTCTCAACTGTTTAGAATATCTGAAGTTGGCAATTTTTCTTATCAGAAAGGATTTGTAAAAAAATGTTGAGAACTCTTGGTATATTTCTGAAAGTTCACTTCTCTGCTTCTAAGCATTACAAGTAATACCCAAAGGTAGAGAAGTCTTTGCAAGCTTACTAAGAACAATTAAGAAACTGGAAAATTAGCTGGCTTATCATTTCCCTCTTTTTTCACTTCTAAAATCCACATTCTGGGATGGACAGTGTTTTACATACACATTAGCTAAAAATTTCCAGAAGGAAACTTTTTGTACCAGCATGTTCCACTGTTATAAAATATTACAACATATTTGCTCCAAATTTGGTGAATTAAAGTTCATTTGTATAAAGCAACTGATAATTTACATCTGTTAGTCCTTTTTAATTCTTTCTATCTTAGCCTGCATTGTGCTAAGCCATGTGGTTTTTTGGAGTTGAGAACGATTATACCTGGCCAGAAATAAGAAAAATAAAAACGATTAAAAAACCACCTCTCAAAAAGCAGGGGAGGGATTTGCACTCAGTCAAAGCATCAGTACCTCCAGATCAGAGAGATCTGGCAGCTACACCACCAGTGCAGCTGAACAAAGACATGGACGTTGGCAGCTAAGGATTAGAACTTGGATCTGGAATCTTTTCCTGGGCCAAAATTTAACAGACACATTCCCCACTGCAAGCCAAGCAGTCCGTGTTTCTCTACAGTCTCTGGATAACTCTGCAAGGTCTCAGCTGACTTCCTACAGCTGCGTGCTTGTCTGCCTCTTCTTTCTTCTAACAGCCAGGATTGATTTTGAAGTCAAAATCAGAGCGCTCTGTTTTGTAAAGGGTTAGAGTCAGCCTGCCAAAAAGACAGAAGCTGAGAGAACATCACTGCCTGCAGCAGCTTCCAGACAGAACCTTCTTGTGGTGCATTTCTCCATTACTGCTGCTTCCTCTGCTAGCACAACGCAAGACTTCAGGTGTGCTGTAAACTGCTCCAGTCTACCTGGGGTTACCTGAGACTGTCTGCAATTTGTACCTGCACAAACTGAATGTGGTCATCATCACTGCCATACACCTCAGCCTGTCCATCTAGCAGATTTCCATCAAGCAGCTTGTGATCAGCTGAGTAGTACAGCGTTTGAACCTGCAAAAACAACAACAGAACACCCATGTGGCTGCTGTCTCAGTGCTCCTCAGCTACAGGCCCATTACCCCAGGCAGCACACTGCTCGTCAGCTCATCTCAAGCTCGCACAGTGACAAAACTAAAAGGAAGCAGATGTCATGGTGCCAATCTTCAAACAGGAGATGAAGGGTCCTTACTTTCTCAGCTTGAAAGAGATCTTCATTTTCCACGGGCTTCTGCTTTTTCCAGCACAGAAACATTAGACAAGCAAAAGGCACATTAATTTGCAGAGTTACACAAATTCACAGTCTCATGCAAGCATTTTCCCTATCCCTGCACACAAGTTTTCTGCTTTGAAAAATGCACATATTTATCTCCATCAAAAAAGGTCAAGAGAAGCCAACAGTGGACTCTAAAAGAAAGGTATGGGAATGAGGGAAGACAACATAAATTTAAGCTCTGGAGGAAACTGATGCCCACCACTGAAATCAGATGCAGCTGTTTCAATGAAATGCATCTGAATTTCAACATGATCAAAGCTTTTAAAATGAGAAAATCAGATGCAGCTGTTTCAATGAAATGCATCTGAATTTCAACATGATCAAAGCTTTTAAAATGAGTTTCTCCAAGAGGAAATACACACTTGAGAATATATGACAGCATCAACATGTACTTTTGCCTATACAAGTGTTTCTGAAGATCTTTTGTGCTTTGTAATAACAAACTTGGAAAATGCTGATGTTTCATGAGATTTGGTAAAGTCCATTTGCTGTAGCCAATTAAAAATTTTGTCTCCCCACTAATTTTTCCATTAAACACTGCCCAGGCTACATCTACTATGAGTATTCATGAGTAAAGCCATTTAACAACACACAACTTTCATAATAATGTATCCTGTAAAGGAGTAAGTAAACACCATTAAATCATCATGATCGTTCTCTGCCCACAGCGGATTTTCTTAGGAGAACTGGGGCAGGACTGCTGCTTCTGTACGTGTCAATACACTTGAGGTTCTTCTTGGTTCTTCAGCCTTGGTATCCTAGTTTTGTTAATAAACCTATGGGGAGATAAACCAACGGGGAGGAACAACCATTAGAAGCTTTTACCTACTGTGCATTTACAAGCAAAACCTGCAAAGGAAAACATCAAGAATCTACGGCAAGTCTGAGTACCACCTCCCCAAACTAAAGCAGATACACGCCACTCTGAGGGTACTATACAGCAACAGGGAGCAAAAAAGGAAAGCGAAGACCAGACTGAACAGTTCATTCAGCTCACCTGAACACCCCCCCAGTTTCTCAGCTTAGGGGTACCTACAGCAAAATTTAAATTCTTTAGGGTCATAGTTAAAAAGTTGAAAAAATAAAAAAATTAAAAAGTAAAAAGGGATCATCCTTCATATTGGCTTTTTTGTTTTTTTAAAAAAAAAAGTTTAACCCCACAGTCCCATTTTCTTAAAGACTAACCTCTTCCATTAGATCTTCCAGGCTGCCTCCGTTCTCCCAGATGCTGCGCTGTACCCAGTTGATTACCTTTGTGTACAATTTGCCATTGCTGGGTAGGCCAACATTGTCCTCCAGCATTATTTCAAGCTTGACGGAGAAGAGAAAAGCATGATTTACTCTCTAGGAGTCACCCTGGTATTTGTAGCATGCTGCATTTTACATAGTAAGCGTCACTCTCACTTTACCACAGAGCCAGAAAACACCTACAAGGAGCTATCAGCCCATGGAACTAGGAAGCACATTTAAATACAATCACCTTTAACATTTGGAAAGGATGACAGTACATACTCTCTACAGTTAAGGTTCACAGCAGTACGAGTATCACACAGATCCAGAATGTCACACTGTTGACAGAAGTCAGTACACCCCAAAAAGGGAAGGATATCCTATTTGCTCCTTGGGTTGCCTTTCAGAAATCCCATACCAGAAGGAAATCTACCAACTTAAGCTAACCTTTAGCCGTGGGAGCTTGAGAAATTCCTCCTGTTCTGAAATCTCTACAAGATGTTCCTGAATGTAGCCATCGATCTTGTTCAACAAACGGGGGTCTCCCATACAACTGGCAAAGTTCCGGTACGAGATGCAGCTCTGCACGTCCATCTTGGAGAGCAAATAGTCACCACAAACCTGGCAAGAAAAAAGCTGCATCTTGGTATGCAAGTAGACAGTTTTGATACATTTAAGTCATCCATCCCAAGGTACAGCAACAGCTGTTTTCTACCTGCAGGACAGTGACTGCTGGCACCCCCACAGCTGTATTGTACAGGAGATGTTGCCTTCCAGAGGAAGATGCATCTCTTCAGTGAAAAAGTCAGACACATTTGGAAGCTACTGACATCCACACTGACCCCATACTTTTCTACTGAACACCTACTCAAAACTGCATCTTAATCAGGTGAGCTAATAATCCCAATCCCCTTGTAAAGGGTATCCCCATCTATGGCCAAGGGTATTTCCAAAGTCAAGCACTACTAAATTTATGTTCAGGAGTGTGTGGATTATTCTTTTTCTGGCAGATTTACAGATTTAATCAAGCCCCCAACACAACCAAGCACAGCACTGCTGCCACAGACCTGAGGATAAGAAATCAGCCATGGTTCAAAGCTGTTTTGCTTGCACAGGTGCACAAATACAAAATGTAACTTCAGAGAACCCTCTGGCACAAAGACAGCTCGAGGGGAAGCAACACATACTGCTGGCACCAAATCAATACAGTGCTAAGGAATATCTACAACAACTTTACACTGAGCACTTCTTCCACAGAATCATTAGGTTTTGGCTCACTAACACCAAAAGGGACAATGCTGTCAGACTGAGAAGGCAGAACGGACTTCCACAAGAGCTGAGAACTGTACCTGCTTAACCCTCTCCATCTTCAGCTTCTTCGCTGCAGAGTATACATCTTTCACCAGCTCTTTATCAGCTTTTAACCTATTAAAGACAGAAATTTATTATCCTGATTTTTCAAATAGAAATCTACCCTCTCTCTAGTTTCTGTGAAAACTACTTACTGAGCAGTATAGGCATAATTCAACAGAACTTCAACAGCGTCTGGATTGAGATCATCAAATTTGACATGGGAAATGCCATGACAGTCGCTGTCAGTGTTGAAGATTTCAAACAGGTAGGGACTGCAGCACGCTAGCACAGCCCGGTGCGCCAACATCTCATGTCCACATACCTTTATGGCAAACACAAATAAGAAGCCCACATGCTAGTAAGGATTTTTTGTAATTACCTTTGTATTTTCACAATATGAAGGCCTACCCAAGTGAATGGCACAATTCAATTTTTCAAATCAACAGTCTTCAACTGAAAGACAATGTTAGCATCACTTCTAAAGTGTACCCGATTTATTTTAGTATGCATTTTTCAGAAAAATGGGATTCTAAAAATCTCACATCTCCCAGTCAGGGAGGCAACACCTTCGTTTAGTGTAGCCCAAAGCCCTGCAAACTCAGCCCTGCTCCTGGGACAGAAGAAAGGTACCTGGAGGCGGACGTCGCAGAACTGGCCGCTCTTCCGTAAGGCGTTGAGTTTGGCAACAGATGACTCGATGAAGTTCTCATCTTCAAACATCAAATATCCATTAGGAATCATTTTGGTGTTGGTCTGGCTGCAAACACAATGGATATAGTTTACAGATACAGCATTTTGCTTCAGTGTAGGAGTACTATCAACACACTGTTTGCAAACAAACATGCACGGGGAATTAATGGATTAGTGATTTTCAGGGATTGGGGCCACAACTTTTAATGCATCCACATCACTTCAGTGGGCACCAGGTTCAAAACCACACACTGAACCTGTGCCAGCTCTGTGGGAGCAAGCTGGAAGCTGCTGGATTACACAGGAAGCTTCGTTTCCCTCTCTAGAGATCCAACTTGGTAGATTCCTCCCCAGCTATCACTACTCATCCCCACTTTCTGCTCCCTGTCACCCTTGTCAGCTGCATTCCTTGCACACCCAAAAACCAGCTACACTGAAAAATAAGAACTGAGAATTTCAAGTAGCTAGTGAAGTAGTATAGATAGAGAAAAAATTTTTTGTTTAATTTTAAGAATATTGACTCAGTATTTTAGAGCAGCTGGAAGTCATGAAAGAACATTATGACCAACAAAACAGACAAATAAATTCTGAACAACAATCATGTATTTTAAGTCATCTCAAGGCTAAAACAACTTCCTCGGAAGACCTCAGACATATATAAACATACCACCTCATGGAAATCAGTCCAAGACTGGAAAAATAACTGAAGGAAACTGAACTTTTTCATCTGGAAGCTATTTTATAACTCTTTTAATTGACTCTTTTTTAGTTAAGCACTTATAGGAAAAGTCCACTTTTCAAACAGGAAGCTAATTAAAAATACTAATATATGACCTTGATGTGACCTAATGAATTTGAAATAATAATTTAAAAAAAAAATCTGTAAGTTTGAGCTGCTAACATGCACAGAAGTATAGTTACCTCAAAAATTTTAGAGGAAAGTGTATGTGGGATTCTATTAATGTTATCAGGAACAATTTGTATTTCCATCTAAAGTTTAAGAAAATCCTGAAGATCAGACTAAACAAGAAAACCTCAAACAAGAAAAAGTGGACTGCAAAAACAGAACAGTAATAAAAATAGCAAGGCTCCAACTAAGTATTTCTAGTGTTAATCCATCTATTTTAAACCCACTTACTACTGCAAGTATTCAACTCTAAACTGGCGACAACAATCTAACCTACTGTTATCCATTTTGTTGTGTTTAATAAAAAAAGGACACCAAGACTTTAAATTTGCATAACTTCAGCAGAAATATTAACTACTGTATACACAGTTAATGGTATCAACTTACCTAGCAAATATATGACTGTAAATTTAAAATAGTCCAATGGTCTCACTGTGTTAGAACAGAGCACTTGAGCTTCGGTATCTCCTGACAGGGAGGATGTTTGTTGAAATGCAAAAGCAGACGTGTGTTTGCAGCTGCAATATGGATTCCAAAACTATCAGGCTTGAAGATGATGTAATAAAGTCCTTATGAGCTATAGACATGAATTTCTTCTGTGATAATCATGCATCATAACCTGCAGTAAAGGAGAGGGAGTCAAGTAAGCGCAACTGATAGTGCTCCCACGTATTTCAGATAAAACTTGAATAGTGTCTTAAATCACATCTTCCTGACCCAAACAAACAAGTTTTATTTCACAGACAAGTTTTTTTCACAAAAAGCAAACAGCCTGAAAAATTCCCTATTGACACCAGTATGTCCTCATGCCTATTGAGAGATTAACTGCATCATCGTTATACCCCCAGAGACAAGAAAAGGGCTAAATTGGTGCTTAGAGAAAAAGTTAGAAGAACTGAATCCCATTTTTAGGCAATTCCTTACAAACTCTGCCCTTCAGCATGTTCTATTATCATTATTGCTTGTGCAAGTAGGTAACTCGTAAGTAACACAACAAAAATCAGTACATTTTTTAAAAGAACCCAATCCACAAGCCTCCTACCTTTGGCTTTTCTTGTACTCATCTACTTATAGCCTTCTTCTACTGAATGCCTAAAATTGTCCGAAGATGGATTACGGACATGTCTGAAATGATTGGGCATGTCTCCAGTCTCTGGTACTTCCAAAAAGATTTATAAAGTCAGAAACACCTATCTGGATGAGAATCTTCCTTGGTAAAAAGTCCCTTTGCCACGCTGTGAACAGGATCTGTTAGGTTCTGGTTGAGCTCTGCACTGGCAGTGCAGACTGTGGTGGCTGTGCTGAGACTCCACATGCTGGTGGGCTCTTTATGCTGGGATTTTTCGGGGAGGGGAGAAGAGGAGGAGGAGCAGCAGCTGGGAGGGAACAGGCAACAAACACTCATCCTGGAACTTTCCATGACCCTGATGCCACCTCAGGAAAACATCAATCACTTCAGTTCCAAAACTATATTTGTATCTACAGAATAAATGCCACATTGGGAACTGGGTTTCCTAAAAATAGGTGCAGTTCATTTCTCCTTGTCAAAAACTAAAAGTCACCTCCGTTGCAGGGAAGAGAACTTTGTGACCCTGGTGTGTGGCCAGTGCTCAGCTCTGGGGTCACTTTGGCAGGAGCTGTGCCTGCCTGGGCCCTAAGCAGAGCTGCAGCTCCAGTGGGAGGCTGATTCCCGGGAGCAGCAGGGGGCATTATCCCACCACATACCATCTCCACAGGGAACTGCAGACAGAACATTCCAGCCAACAGAGAATCGTAGGAAGAATCAGCACTCCTTAAGTCTGGCTACTGGAGCAGGCACAAGCACACACCTCCAGAGAAGGGAACACCTGCTCCAGAGCATGGCAGCATCCACCTGGAATGCAGCACCCTGGGACTAAACTTCCTACAACACTGCAATGGCAGCGAGCTTTGCTAGGAAAAGGAATCTCACACAATAAAGGTATAATCCTTCAGTTATGAACCTGAAACCAAGCTCTATTTAACAAATACTGTTTAATTAAACATTTGGCAGTCAACACTTCTCCCGTTGGTGCAACGCGCATCATCACTGCAATTTTTAAAGCAAGCAAACTTCTTAAAAAGAGGATCCAACAGCCTGATGTCCACACCTTTCCCAGAGATTCACTGCAACCAAAACATTCCAAGTTACATGACAGCTAGTCAAACAATTCCAACTAAATCTGAGAAGCATCTTCGCTCAGTTTACATCTCTGGGCATGTTTTGTCACATTCTGCTGTAACAGATCAGTTTTATTTCAAATGCTCTAACTCTGCCCAATGTACTTGCCTGGGACCTTGAAGACCTAAGAAGGTCATCCAAAATAATTCTGGACTGAAATGGAAGATTTGTCTTTCACAGTCCTCCTTTGTGAGAGATGCCAACCCCACACAGACACATTTATGTCCCTAACAGAATTGTCCAATCTGAGTATCTAGGAATTTGATAATCTTAATTATTGCCACAGAGCTTCAATGCTGATGTGTGTGTTATGGCTAACATTATTACTCAGAACAGCAGTAACTAGCACATGTAGATTCACTACCTTCCATACTTCTTTTGGTTTGGTGTACTACTCCTAGAACAAACCGCAACCTGTTGGCCAAAATTCACTGAAAAGCCAAGAATGCTGCCTTTTCTGCATTAAAGGTTATAAACAAGTTCTGCAAACAAACGCCTTCCTTTAAATTATTTTTAAAAAATCAAAATCACTTTGTCATTACCTTCCCCCTTGCTTATATTCCCTTTTAGCTCACCACATCAAGAACTGTGTGTGGCTTTTTAAAATAATTATCCAGGATTCTGAATTTTTTTAAGTCAAGTGAGATGTTCCCAGATCACTGTCAGCGAGGCAAAGCCTGGTGCCTCTGACATGATGACTTTTCAAGATCCATCCAAATGCACTTCTTTAAACATGGTAAAGCTACAGATTTATCATCCCAGAATGGGAGTAACACATTCCACTTGAGAAAACTCTTACTTGAGAGCAGCTATTCCCTGCACTTACTTTTAAAATGAATTTTTAAAAATAAGAGTAATAAGTAAACTCTGGATTTTTGCTGTAGTCTGAATATTAAAGATTGATAGTGGTGTTGAGGCTGGAGACCCCCTTCAATGAAGAGCTGATCATGCTGGGCTCAGACAGACCTGAAGCCACGAAACATTCATCTGCTGTGTTCCGACACTCCGGCTGTTCCTAAGTGCAGGAATGCCAGGACTCAAATATCTGCCCAGCTGCTCGATTTAAACACAACCTTGTTGTAATAATTGTGTTTCCTCAACACTTCAGGTTGTGCACAGACTGAGATTTTCCTTTGCAATGTATGTGTGCCACTGGACCATGGGAGAGTTACAGCTCCTAACACACCCAGAGATAAACTGGCTGCATATCCTGACTTCCAGAAGGGATATTTCCTCCTTTTAAACTCACCTATGTCACTGTATGTACATTCAGAGGTACATTTAAGAAAGACTCACCTAAATAACAGTGATACTGAGATACTGTGATACAGAGTCCTGCCCTAGGCCTCTCCCCTGCGGAGTCACTTGCAGGAGCTGTGGTCTCAGGTGGCAGAAGTCACCTAACAACACAGACAGTATCTATTTTACCTCTCATCTTTAATACAGTCCTTCTTCCATGTGCAGTATTTGCTCTGTGCCAATTTTGCACGATGTTTTTGGCAGATAAAGATATTGCTTCTTCAACTCACAAGTAAAGCACTACCTTGGGGGCGATACTTGTTAATCTTTTAATTAAAAGTCAATAGTTGTTGATATAACGATAGACACTTGATTGACACTTGTAAAACAAAAATGGAATTTAACACACAGTTGGTGCTTTCTGGCTTGTCACAGCCCAGCTCAGAAGAAATGTAGGTCACACCTACGACTGCTCACACACACTCCATTACCTGTATCAGAAGATAAAACCAAATGTCCTCCAAAAATTTATTTCATACATTAGCATTTATTTATGGTAAAACCATGTGATCTTTTCATGTCTGAGTTTGCATTTGGGCAAAACATCATGGACCAAGACATTTATCGACACACTTTACACCACTAAATAGAATCAACTTCTGTACACCAGTGATCTAAAATAAGACTCAGAATTTAAAACAATATTGTTTTGCTTATTCACTTTTCAGTTGTTTTCCACTAAAGATTTAGTCTCACTCATAACTCTGATAACTATGACTTGTAGACGAAATTGTTCTATTTCACTGCAAATCAACCTCAATTGTGCTCCCACCCCAACACTGAGGAGAGAGGGAGGGCATATCTGCTGTCACTGATTAGGAACTGAAGGGGAAGGACAGAGTACTGTGGATATTTTCCAAAATCTCTTACATGTAGCCCCAGAAGATGCAATGCTTGGACTGTCCTCTATAGAGAACAAGCCTAGAGAACTCTTCCAAACACATTTATGTATGCAGACTTTAAAAATTTATAAGCAGCAGGCTTCATGCTTGAATGTTACTGCTGTTCCAGCAACAACCCTCACTGTTAACACCCCAGCTGCCCATTTAGCACTGGCTTCCAGGACTGGCCTCCCACGCTTCTGAGTCTTAGCACTGCTCATTAGTTCCCTTTCCATGCTGGTCCTGCCTCTCCTCCCCTTTCCCACGTTATACTTTTGCTGTTGTCACACTCTTTACCTACATCTCTTTTTCTACCTTCTGCCTCACATCCATTCTAATAAAATCTGAGTTCTTTCCTCCCCTCTGCCCTCCCCATGGGTTTCTTTTTTCTACTAACACACACTTCCCACAGTTCTCCAAACGTGTCACACAAACCAACTAGTGATTTTTGTTTGTGTGTCCTCTTTGTCTTCCATCCCCCATTCTGGGCAGTTCTTGCCTTTCTTACCATCTCCCGCTTCTTAAGAACTCAAGCTGACAAAAACAAAATTAGACCTATTTACAGCACCTAACATACAGCTTCCTAACTGGAAAGTATTCCCTGACTGTTGCATCCTGTGCTCCAGGAGTCAAGCTTGTGGCTACAAAATCCACTTTCTAAAATTAAAACAATCTCACCATCAAAGCACCACATCCTGCTTGGTTTCTTATTTTCTAGCTCACTGAGAGAAGAGAATAAATGTAGTATACACACCCATCACTGGAAACAAACGAAAAAAATCCTCTCTTCACAAACCACACAAACAAAGAGTGACATGAGACTGTATTTCCATTAGTCTATCACCACTCATCTCCTTAGGAAATAACTCGGATGCTTCGGCTCTCACTGTCAACGTTTTTCTACCCTGCTTGAAATTATAACCAATTCAGGTTTTATTGTCTGTGGGAATGCTGGGTGAAGGAACAGAGTAGGTGCCAATGCAAAGGCATTTTCTACCTTGAAGCACCTCTGAAAAATTCTAAAAAGCTCTGGAAATTGGTGCATGGAGGCAGAAAATACTGTACTTCTCTCCAATCACCCTCCCCCCCCAAAAAAAACCACCAAAAAACCACACACACAAAAATCCAACAAACCCCTCTAGTCGTTCATCCTCATCAGTTTTCCCCAGAAGCACTAATGTGGGCTGACAGCCACTGTTTTTGCTGTATTATCTCCCACTTCCTAAATCTGGTATAGATGACAGGGAGAGTCATGACATTGGCAAACAGCTGTCAGCACACGTTGCTCATCACGAAGCGGCTATTTCCTTCAAAGTCCAGGATTTCCACGATTGTTTTTCTCCCCCCCTGCTCACTATAGGGTTTTAGGAAGGTGCCACTCCGCGGCTGCAGCGTGGCGCTTGGACAAGCAGCGCCTGACCTTGGCACCGCACCCCAACGCGTGGGGAACACGGCACTCCCTAGCGGGGGGCTACGCGAAACCCCCCGGCCGCCGGTGCCCGCGGGAGCCGGGGCAGCGCCGCCGGCCCGCCCGTTCGCCCCGGCTGCGAGGGAGCGGCCTCACGCCCGTCAGGCCATGCGGGCAACTCCGGGGCCCAAGAAAACGGGCCCCGAACAAGCAACAAAGAGCCGCGGGGCCGGAGGGGCGCCGGTTCCCCAAGCGCGGGGCGCCCGCTCGGGCCGCCGCCTCCACCCGCTGCCCAGCGCCGAACAAAGCGCGGCCGCACGGCCCCCACATGGCCCCCGACCGCCGTACCTGGTGCCTCTGAGCGCGGACGGCGCTGAACATATTGGGAGCCTCCAGACTGCGGGGGAAGAAGACTCGCAGGCGCAGCCCCGGCCCAACGGGAGGAGGCACCGGAGGAACGGAGAGAGCGGAGAGAGCGGAGGGCGCGGCGCTGCCGAGGGAAGGCGGCGGGAGCGGAGCGACAACGCGCGGCCACGGGAGCTGCGGGAACACGCACAGCGCTGCGCCCCGGAGCCTCCGCCTCCGCGGGGCGGGTGGAGAGCAGGGAGGGAAGGAGGCGGTGCTGGGGCGGCCGCGATCGGTCCTGCTCCGCTACGCTCGACCGCGAAACGAGTCCGGCCGCCCCGCCCTGTGCGCCCGAGGGTGGTGTAGCCGGGGCCCCTCCGCCTCGGGGCCGGCGGGAAGAGGAGCCGTGCCCGTCGGGGCTGAGGCGGAGGAGGAGGTCGGGGCGGACCCGCTGTGCCTGTTTCTGCCGGTACCCGCCGCCGCCGCGCGCGTTGCTCGCAGCGCTGAGCCGCGAGCACAACTGGTTCAGTAACCTTTGTTTTTCAAACCTGGCGCTGCCTGTTCTCAGCCATGATACCCCTTCAGCCGTGTCACCCCTCAGCCATGGCTCCCCCTCAGCCACGGCTCCCCCTTCAGCCATGTCACCCCTCAAACATAACACCCCCTCAGCCATGGCTCCCCCTCAACCATAGCACCCCCCCAGCCATAACACCCCCTCAGCCATGGCTTCCCCTCAGCTGTAACACCCACTCAGCCATGTCACCCCCTCAGCCATAACACCTGGTCAGCCATGGCTCCCCCTTAGCCATGTCACCACCTCAGCCATGCCTCCTCATCACTGGGCTGTAGTTCAAGGCATCATATCTGTTTGACAAAAAACCACTGTGTTTAATGTTGGGAACTCTCCCTGGCAGCCTTCCCTGTGTGTGCGGCCATGCCAGCTCCATCTCACCTCACTCCATCACCCTGGAATCCCTCTGGGAACGGCATTTTCCCAGCTGGGTGGGAAATAAACCCACACACTCTTCAGGATAAATTCTGTCTTTCCAGGGAAAGTAATTTGATAAACTAGGGGTGTTTGAAGCCCTGGCTGTGGTGTGTTCTCATCCAAGTTCCTAATTCATGGCTGGGCCTGAGAGCTGCTGCGAGATCATCATAAATAATCCATGGGCCGGTTAAAGTCTGAGGATCCATGTTTGCTTCCTGATTTAAAGCGCCAAGGTCGCCTGGAAGGCAGCAATGCACTTCCCCTGCAATTTCCCTGAACGTTTCTTCTGGATTCAGAGGCCGCCTTGGTCAGGAAGTAGGAAACCTCTAGATTATGTTAGAAACAGCTTCAGTGTCTCAGCTGTGCAATGAATGTGATATTTTGTCATATATTATAATATTTACCCATTTCTCTAACATTCTTAAAGACTCTCAGTGGAGAAGCATGTTTCAAAACACTTAGTTGGGCAATTCTGAGGTTTCAAGCAGAAAGTGCTTCAAAATACTGAAAATAATGGTCTTGTCTCACCAGAAGCAGGCAGAGACATTAAGCTGTAGGTATATTCCTCACCTACACATGAGGAATATGTGTAGAGACATATGTGTAGATGCTCAGCTGCAGCTGAGCCCTCTCCACCTTCTCACCTTGCCTGCAGCAAACAGGACAATCCCAACTTCCCACCTCTCTGAGACATTCCCACTGCCTCCTTTCAGTTTTTAAATCACCAGCCACACCTCAGCGCTGCCTTCCCACTCTCTGCTTTCTTTTTGAATGAAGTTTCTTATCAGGGCTAATCAAAGACAAAGCTGGGTGGGAGAGAGAGGTGAAGAGGAGACAGGAATGATGATCAAATAGAATGGTGCTGGGATGTTCCTTAATTAAGTAAATCTCAGGATTACGCAAGCTGCTGTTCCAGTTTTCTTAGGGAAGGAGATGCCTTTATGAATCACCATCAATTTTCATTGTCAGCCATCGCATATGACGTCAGGGAGCAGGAGCAGCATCTTCCCCACAGCACAGTTAGTAGATGAGCGTTCCCAGTCCTTTTTGTGTAGACCCCCGTGACAGGGGAACGCTTCTGGGATTTTGCAAAGCAGGCCTATGCCAGGAGCTCAGGTCTCGTTTGAGCCAATTGCATTTTGATCACCCAAACTCACTCCCACTGAAAGAAAAGGGGTTTTTTCCTCTGCTTCTTGCTTTGTAATCAACATGAAATTATTTTAAAACACCATTATTCTGGATGAGATCCTATGATGACGGAAAGGACTTCTGTGACGTGCAAATACCTTCATTTCAAATGGCTAGAAACTTTGCAACCCTTCCCAATGAAACTTAAGCTAAATCTTAATTGATTTCTAAAGAAGAGCATATTATTGAAAGTGACCAGTGGGATTGAGTTGATACCAGGTGATTGATTTATTGGGAGCTGAGCCAGAAAAAGTAATTGTTACACTCGTGGAGGCTCTGGATGTTCTGCTTACCTGTTGTCTCCCTGTTGACTCTACGTGTCTCATCCAAAGATCCATTGACTAAAGAAAGACTGATTTTGTTAACTCTGGGTATTGCAAAGGCTTAATGTTACAACATCAAACTCTGCTTCTGATAAAGCTTTGTCATGAAAACCACCTGAGAGAGGAAAATATTGTATTTGGTGAGAGCAAAATATGTGACTTGGATTGCTGCACAAAAAATGGGGGAAATGTAGAGAAAATACCTTAGCCCTAGAAGTAAGAATAAGGCCTTTTCTTCCCGACCTAAGGTGCTCTACAATATGTCTTTAAATCCAGCCTTTCTCTGTGGACACAGGCTAGCAGAGCTCAGTGCAGTGCAGTACATCAGCTGGGGAACCTGGTCCCTGCTTTTGTTTTAAATAGAAAATTGTTTCTAGGAATGAACAAAATGCTTTGTGATAACAAATACACTTCAGTTCCATATCATTTATTATGTATGTATTTAAAATATCTAGAGATATGTATTGCAGTTGAAGTTTACTTGTGTTCTCTGTAATTATCACTTTTACCAGTCTCCTCATTCCATAACTTTTCCTTGCTGCACTTTGGAAGAGGTTTTGATAATTCGTTCTCGTTGCAGAAGTGTAGAACAGGTTTTGTCAGTGCCTTGGCTCTCAGAGTGACATTTTAATGGTGTTTGGGCTGGGTTGGGATTCATGGTCCACACTGGACGCTTTTCTGTAAATTCTGGCAAGTCGTTTGCCATCTGGCTGGCTGATAGGAGCTACTCTGAGCAGGGCAGTTCATCTCCTTTCCTCTCCCTGTGGCAAAGCCTTAGATAAATTCTTCACATAGGAGCAAAGAATGTAGGAAATTTATAAGCACTATGAAAGAGTATTAAAAGACCCAGGTTTAATAGCCATGGCCTTAAATTTTAAAGGCAGGTTCTCTATCAAATCTCTGTTTGTCTTTCTTGAACAATGCAAACAACTTCCCTTCTTCATTTCAGGAGACACCATTCTTCCAGCACAGTCACCTTCCTTGATTTGTGTTGGACAGCAAGCCAGAGACTGTCTGCCTCACCAAGGCTATAAATTATGTCTTGTCTCATTTCCATTAAGGAAACAGAAGTCTCTTTAATTAATTCCATTGGATTAAGTCCATAGGAGACGTACAGAGGATTCTGACAGAGGCGCTAGTTAATGTCTTAAAAAAAACCCTTCTTCTGACTACCTGTCCTTGAAGGATCAATCTTTCCATCTCAAAGACAGCTTTTGGGATGAAGCCTCATGTGAGCTCCCAGCTGCAGATATATCTTGCACAGAGAAAATAGCTACAAATTTAGAAATATTACAGCTTTTATAACTCTTTCAAGACAATTCTCCCCAGGCAACTGTCAGCAGATCCATTCTGAGAATGGACATACTGCCTTTTTTTATGTTACAAGTTCTTTTTCCTTGGCCTGGAACAGTATTTAACTGAGATGTAACATCAGTTCAGAAGTATGGATGTGTTCACAAAGCAGTATCTGTCCCATCGTCATTCTTGGAGCAAACAAATCAAAAGCTGATATTCAGATCTGATTCCAAACAAATTTGGTGGCACGTTTGTGAATGCCCCATCCCTGGAAGTGTTCCAGGCCAGGATGGACAGGACTTGGAACAACCTGGTCTAGTGGAAGGTTTCCCTGCCGATGGCAGGGGGTGGAACAAGATGAGGTTTAAGGTCCCTTCCAACCCAAACTGTTCTGGGATTCTATGATTTTGAGGAGACTGGACTAAAGTCTGATGCTTTGGACTTTGCATGTATGCTCAAGAGCTTGTGATCAGGAATGAGCCTTAAAAAAATCTCTAGTTTATGGCTTTCCCATAGAACTTGAAATTTTGTTATTGGTTCTTTGGGATTGGAAGCCTCATTAAAATTAAACACTCTCCAGCTGTATTAATGTATGGTTGCTGGGTGGTGATATTTGCAAATATATTCTAGTTGGACATTATAAAAACGCTGACTCGTTCCATACACCTGTATGTCTTTCTTGCTTCCAGAAGGACAATAGTTTCTTTGACTGAAACATCCTGTCCAGAGGGTTACAATAAAACACTTTGCACTTGAATTGTTTGCCTTCCTGACCCCTCAGCTTTCTGCCAGCTTCTGACTGTGCACGCAAGTAAGAGCTTTGTACTATTTGTCCTTGGGGCTGCATTCACTAAATGTTTGCTGGCTGTACTGCAGCAGGCTAGTTCCCAGCTTGCTTTTCCTTCTTTTTAGTTTTCTCGCTCTGAAGCAACATCATTGCTTTCACTCATGGTCCTAGTGAAAAATCATAATGTGAATTAAGATTGGTAACACTGGGAAATCTCTGGAAAACAAGTGAACAGAGATTGCCTCTTTCCCAAAGAAGAGCCATGTTGAGTCATGCCAGAGAAGGAAGTGGAGATGTGTAAATCCCAGTGACTACCTCTTGTGATGAAGAATCGGGGACTGCTGTTAGGCCACCACATCTGGAAAAGGCTGCTGCTTGCCAGTGGTGTGTTCTGCAGCCTCCTACATCCCTGATGTGGTCACTTAGTGCTGGCTGTAGATAGAAACACCAGAACACAGCGTCAGCAGCAGGCCCAGGGCCACCAAGAGCTTAGTGGGTCAGGTCTGCTCTCACACATCCCGTGGCTGTGAGGAATACACTGTCTGTCCTCTCTGCTCCAACACAGGTTAGCTTTTAAAATAATGTAAAGAGTGGCCAGGTAGTGATTTATCTGCTTTTCTGGGAAAGTAAAAGAGCATGAAACATCCTGTTCTATCATCAGCTCAGAAAGTGTTCCAGGCAATGACTGAAGATTTATACTAATAGGTCCATAGTGCCTGTGTAGGGGCTTTTTTTTTCAAGCAAAACTCTTCTTTCACCATTGCAGAAGAACCCAGCATCCCTCAATTTTACTTTTTTAATTAATGCTAACATCTAAAGCTACGAGGACAAAATTATTTAAGAGTTAGACTGTGCATTTGTAATCTCTGCAGAATAATAGATTTCTGATGTCACTTCAACTCTGCTTATATGTTCCAGCCACAGTAATGCTATGAGTAATTTAATTTAAAAAAAAAGAAAAATGCAGAAAAACCTTAATGTCCTATGAAAAGAAAATTATTCCCAGTGTATATCCCTGCTGGCAGGAAGGCAGAAGGTTAATGAGAACCTCTCCGTGAGGGTTGGTTTTCCAGTGTGCACAGGAACAAGCCAAAGATGAGCTGTTCTGTTCCTTGAACAATGAATTAATCTTCAACCTCATAATTTTTTCTAAAGAATACAGAAATTTATTGTAACTGTGTCCTCACTCTGTACTATGCTGCAGCTTGATAGTGTCTGAAAAAATAACCTTCTGATACACGGATCCTCTTTGATTTCACCAATGTCATGAGAACATTCAGCACTGGGGCGTTTTATGTCTAACATTTGGGACAAGTGTCTTTTCTTGATGTGATTTATTTCCAAAAGCATTGGTAAGTGCCACAACCAGCCTGTCATAGGTTGTAGGTTTTGACAGGGCTGAGGAACGCTTCTGTGGAAATGAGATCTTTGAACTGAAGGTAGAGTTTGTCTTGAAATTATTTCTTTCACATAACTCACAATACTTTGCATTTCTGTAACACTTTCTGTTTGAAGACCTCAGAATTGTATGTAAATTAATTCTGCAGCATAGAAATGCATAGGAGAAGATAATTATTTCATATTTATGTTTCACTACTTGGTGGTGTTTGTTTCCACAGCTGAGTGGACTGCATGGAGGGAGCTGTCTGACCTGACCAAGGTCACCAAAGTTCCAGAACTGGCATTGCTGACAGAAACTAAGTTTTCCAATTCTTGAATCTAGAGAGAATGCGATGAAATGAAGATTGGGGCAGTCTGCACTCATCAGAATTTCTGGGGGACTTCTGCAAGCGCAGCATATGGTGTGTGTCTGACGCGTGGGATGATCCACGATACCTGGGAGGGAATAAAGAGACGGAGTTGCAGATAATGGGAATGATATTTAAGTGCAGGTTAGAGAAATACCTCTGTTTTTTAGCTGAACTGCTTCAACCCAAGTGCTCCCTCACAAGATCTGTGTGGGGGCTGGATTTTTGCTGCCTACCTCTCCCCCGTTCTGCAGGGAAGTAACTGCCTGTGCCTCCTCTCCTTGGAGCCTGGCAGAGGCTCGGGCTCACCTGAAGGGATATGGGGGATAGGGGCTGTGGAAGGACTGCTGGAAGGGCTTTATTACACTGCCTGTTGCAGCGGGATTTGCTTTAGTGGTTGGGTAAAAGGGGACCCGAGGCAGCTGAGGCCGCTCTGCGTGCTTGCTGCCTTTGAAAACAGAGCACGTCACTGCTTCCAGCTCTTGTTTCATATTCTGCTGGGAGCTTCTGGTTGCAATGCTAATTCGAGCAAATCTCTGACAGTTTAAGTGGGAGAGGTTCATATATAATATCTGCAGTGTGACCTGTTTTTACTAAGGAAATCATCATCATTGAAATAAAAGGACACGAGTAACTTCAAGTTTCTCCTTAACGAGAATATTCAATTTAAATACAAGTAAGCAGGAACAAAGTGGTCTTATTTTAGAGCTAGTCAGTGCATATTTTTATATAATCAGGAATCAGTTACTGCACAGGAGCAACCTCAAGTTGCAACACCTTGTAATGCAGTCACAGAACATCTGCATAACCAAAGTGCAGTGCACTTAGTAGATACGCACATGAGTGCAAACAGGACAAGCACTGGAAGGGTTATGGAAGGTAGAGCAGCACAGGGGGAAAGTGTAAAGGAGCACATTCAGAGCAGGAAATACTTTTCCTGCAGCACCAGTGTCCTCTCCAGAATCTGAATTACTGCCCAGCCTTGGAGGGGACAAAAAGGCTGGAGAGATTTAAAATCCCAGCATGATGGCTGCCAATGGGGATGAACCTGATGCAACAAGAGTATTTAATGTACACTCAGTGTCACGCACATCTGCTCTCCTGAGGACTGCAAATTCCACCATAAGGTCATGCATCTCACTTTCTCCGTCCTTTTTGCACAGAGAGTGAGAACTGCTACAGGCTGCCTCATGTTACACTGGAGTATTAATAGTGCTGTTAGCTGGCCAAACACTGCAGAGAAATGCCCAGCTTATTTCTTTAAAAATATATATCTATATGTGCACTTCATAATGCCATTCTCACATGTTGTGTGCTAACATACATGGATAGTCAGGAGAGGAAGTTAAACAATAAACTCCATTTTTATTAAAATGAAATACTCTATTTTGATCCTCACATTAAGGACTAAGTTGTTTTATTGTCATAGGTAAGATGAAGAGTTTGTAACATGCTGATATGTAAATGTTTGTGGTGCCAAGATAATTACTGGTGTGTGATAGCCATGTGTGTTTTGTTCCAGCTTCAAAGCTCTGCAGCCACCCCTACCAGGCAGCAGCAAGTTCCTACTCCTGTCAGAGTTAAAAGCATGTTTACCTTTGAACTCAGTGGGAACAAGAACTGGCCCCGTGTGGAGCTGTGGGAAATAATTGACTGCAGTAGCATTTACTTCACTCCTCTGCTGATTTGAACCAAATTAGTCAGGTAATTGCAGCACGTTTTACTTACAGTTTTACATTCTTAATTACCATATTAGGAATTATATGTATTTAGGGGAAAGGGAATATTAGGAAAGATATGTATTTAGGGGAAAGGGAAAAAGGCATTAATGGTTTTCTACACGCTGTGTTCAGATAATACACACAGACCCAAAAAGTCACACAGCCACTCCAAAAAATAGTGTATTCAGCTTTTGTGAATTCTGGTAGATACTAGAGCAAACAAAGCAGATGTTCATTTTATATCAGTCCACTTTGTATTGCTGAGGCCTGAAGTTCTAAAAAGAAACGGAGAATGTTGTCTTGCTTTTCCCCAAAACTGATAATCTCTCTCCATCTCTTGATTTTTGCCTTTTGTTCATTTATAGTTTGTCTTCTGAATGTCCTTTCTTCCGTAATTTCCACCGCCTACTTTTATGCCACTTGGCAAACCCCAAGGTGATAAATTACCGAGTCTTCAGTAGAGAGAACAATCCCCAGTGGCTTTATCTTGTGGCACTTTTATGGGATGCCTTATCTTTCCTTTCACATATGCATGAGGGGGATCTGAACTGTGTGGAAAAAGTGGCAGAACCATTTTTAAACTCCAGTTTAAAATCTGTATGTGAAACCTGAATCCCTTTTAAATTTGTGGTCACTCCCTTTTTACGAGTAATTCAAAATTATGCCCCATCGTTATTTGGAATTCTACTATAGTTACTTTTCTTGAAGTTTTCCCCACTGTAATCTCTGATCCCATCACCGTGATGAATGACTGTAGTGTCACAGCAACTTGGAGAGATTTATAGACCTCATTTTGCAGCTTAAGAAGCTGAGGCTCAAAAAGGCCACATCATTGATTGGAGTTACAAAGGAGGAACAGAGCAAAACTGTGAGTGAAATTTGGATCACCCAGGTCCTGTATTAACACTTTCACCCTAAAGCTGTTGTTCTGTTGTGATGCAAAGAGCAATATGACCCGTGCATGTACATGTCTTTTCTGTATAACCTTATGAATGTGTATAACCAAGTATGATCTTAAGGAGGAAATATTCAGAAATAATATTATCATTTGGATAAGATCAAAGACTTGAACTTTTTAAAGTCATCAGCTGAGGCTGATGGCCAAAATAACTGGCTGGCTCCAGGTATTGCTCTGGTGTCTTCCTGTATTTTCTAGCTACCTCTTTGAAAAATTAAGTGTTGGAACTGGGAAACTGTATATTTGGGGAAAAAATGGGTAATGGCGTGGTCATAGTGAAGAGTCCGGTGAAGCAAATGAAAGAAGGAAACACTCTCAAGCTTTCCAGGATTTTGAACTTCACAATTAAAAACCCAAGCCAAACCAGAGCAAAACCAAACCAGAAAGGCAGGATGAAGGGAGCAAAGTGGAAGTATTCCACAGCCACCTGTAACTCCATTCAGAATAAAGAAAGGAGACAGTTTTTTCAGGCAGATCTAGATCTGTTTCTATGAAAATAGGAATATGACAGACATTCTATGTTAGCACTGTTTCTGTAGTTCTGCAAATCCAGCTGAAGAAACAAAGGGTTGTGAAGAGCAACCCCTCTGGCCTCACCATGCTTTTTATCACCCCCTCACACCCATGCAGTTGTGTGCTGGGACAGACTGTAATGTGCAATGAAGCCAGAGATTTATCCTCTAGCTCAGGGCAGTAAGAGGGGCCACAGGAAGTGGCTCCTGGGCTCTCCTGAAACAGCATTTTCTGTTCTTAGCTATCTGTGAGATGGACCATTGGCCTAAGAGCACTATGTAAATAGGCCTAGGGTGCTAAATATGTATCTCAGCTATTTGGATTCACTTCAGTTTTGAGTAGTAAGTACCCAGTAACCTGTGAACAGACTAGGGTGACCATAAAAATCAGATAAAACATTTTCAGGTGTATTGGGAAACAAACAGTCAGGCACAAAAATAACTATTTAAATACATACTGAGGAAGAGTTTACTCTTTTAAGGTCAAGCATTTTTGGTATCAAATAGAATTTGTGCCTAGAAGAGGCAACCAGCATTCCTGCTGTGGTTTCCTGAGTATTTTCGAGGTGTGGAAAGGAGCAGTTTTGTGAGTACTTGCAGAGGTCTCTGGAGACTGACTTTCCAGAGGAATGGTACAGCTGTAACGTGTAGCCTTTTTTATCTCTCCTAAAGATGCCTGCAGTTAGGCTGGGTGCAGCTTGGCTTTTGGCATTTTTTTATGGGCCAACATACTCCTCATTTTTTTAAACACTCAAGATACAGCAGTGATTAACATTGAACCTGTCACCTACAAGTGACCCAATCTACTGCCAACACATGACAACAAATCAGGTATTTGGGGGACAAAGAACCCCCATTTAAATATATGAGAGGAGACATCTTGTATAATTTTTAAAATTTGGGCTCAGATTCCTTTCTGGCTCAGTAAGTTTGCTGCATATTGATTTTCCTGGAGTTATATAAGGCCTAAAACCAGCCCTTTGTCACCAAAAGCAGCACAGCTGTTTCCAGGACCATGAGTCATGTGTGTGACTTCTCTTTTTAACTTCCCACTGGCTTTTTAAAAATACACTTTAAATCAGTTTTGCTTTTCAACACCAAAGAGAAACAGCAATAAGTTTTCCCAAGAACTGGAGATTTGGGCAAAACATTAAGTTTTCATATGCTAAGAAGATTGTGCTGAGAAGCTGTGTTAAACTCTGATAATTACACTATGTTATAGAATATGGAAGATGTATATCTCATTGCATGCATCTAAAATTCAGGTTGAAGGTACTAGAATTGTCTTATTTAAGCAACAGTGAAACAAATTAATGTAAGCAGCAGTGGGAAAATCTGAGGAGTTCAGGCTACACTCCCACTTTTTTGGGAATATGTTCATTTATAGTTAAATACTAAAGCCTATGAAAATAGGTATGCTGAAAAAATAGTAAACACAGGTACAGGGTGAGACTGAAATTCTCGTTCAAGTATTTTGTGTAATCCCAGCTGGATTAGCAGAACAACCTCTGATGACTAAAACCAGTTTTTCCTCAGCCTCTTTCTGTGGTGTCTCAGAGCTGTAACAACCTGGTCTCCGTGTACTTGCTTTTGAACCTTGTTTTGTTTTGCTCCAACCTTTGTGCCAGGGATCTAACCTGAGCTGGATGTGCCTCCAAAGGGAACTCTTCGTGCTCCTCTGAAGTAATATCATCTCATTCCTCTCCTGGGTCTCTGCCATGATCCCAAGACAGAGCAGTTTGGCACCTCTGTGTTGTCCTGTTTGTGATCACAGCATCTCCCAGGTGCCTGCCGAGCCGAGCCAGACCTCTGCATTATACACACAGAGAAAAGAAGATGTGGAGAATTCCTGGGAATTGCCCCAAGTCACCTGGAAATCTGTGCCACATCTGGGGAATTTCATGAGTTAGTTTTATGGGTTGAAGTCAGGCCTATTTCCCATCAGGCTCATCAAGTGAGGAATTTATGACACCCCTCCTCAATCCAAGTCCCTCTTATGGATTTAAAGAAGCCACTGCAGTGCTTTGAGTGGCTTCCCAGATGTGATTCCCAGGTATGTGACTTGTATCAAAAGCAATACTGGGAATAAAGCATGTGTATAAAGCACTCTGAAGATTAAGAGCACACCAGTTTAGGAAAAATTCCTTCACAGAAAGGTAGGTCAAGCATTGGAACAGGCTGCTCAGGGAAGTGGTAGAGTCACTGTCTCTGGAAGAGTTCAAAAAACATGTGGGTGTGGCACTAGGGGACATTGGTTAGTGGTGGCCTTGTGCTGGGGGAATGGTTGGACTTGATGATCTTAGAGGGATTTTCCAACCTTAGGCATTCTATGATTCTAAGTCCTAGGTATATGCGGGAATGGTGACTTTACAGCAGTTTAGATTGGATTTGCTGAGGTCACATCACTGATTAGATGATACACACATTTTATATCCTATCATATTCATATGATACATTTATGAAATCTATATATTTGGACTCATCTCCTCTCAGGCTTTTGTTCTGCTTTATGAGCTGAGAAGAAAACATGTATCCTGCTGGCTGCTGTGTCCAAGAACAAATATAAAAATTCAGTGAGGGTTAGTGAACAAAAGCTCCAAATATTTTTAGAGTTTTATGCATCTCACACACTTGCATAAATTTCAACAAATGAATTGTTTTTAGTAAAAACAATGGCAGAGGCATGACAATGCAAGAAAGCCTGAGACATGACTTGACAGTTTTTGTAAATATTATGAACCTCTCTGGTTTGCTTCAAAGCTTTTCACTTTTGTGTCTGAAATCTGGCAAGAAACTCAAAAACCTGATGCAAGGTTTTTAAGACAGATTTTTCCAAGGCAAAAATCAGTGGAGCAGATTCATATCACCAGCACACTTTAGGTAAATTAATGCATATAAGAGGACAGACACTAAGTTTTAAGTTGATTTGTGCCAATGCACCCAAAAATACATACAAGAACACAAATATAATTTCTTTTTATTTCTCTCTGTGTGTATATATCTATATGTATGTATCTATACACGTCCATACCCATGTGTCAAAATTCTATCCAAGCCCAAACCAGTACACTGTGTGAGTTACACAGAGATTTAGCTTAGTGCATAGGTGGGAGGTATATCCAAATTCCTTGGGGATAACCCTGTGGTAACCACAAGCTCAAGTTAGGGCAGGATCAAGCCCTGGCTCTGCCTTTGATAAAGCAGTGCTGCTGCTTAGCAACTGTTTTCTGCCTGGATGAAAGCAGGAACCTTGCAAATCATGAACAAATATGTAAGTCCAGGCAGAGGCCAAGTTAAATAAAGTATTCTTTACCCTAACTCTGTCTGCTCCTCTTTTTCATGGTTAAAAATTTCCATGAAAAATAGGAGGGACAGAGGACACAGAGCCTTAAAGGAGGGATTTGAAAAAGAAATAAATAGAAAATAAATATGATGCACAGGAAGATTTCAGCCACTGTGGGAAATAAATAGGACCTCCAGAGGAGATTAAAATAATTTAATTCAGTCTTTTAAAGCCAAAATTTAAGGTTGATTTTAAAAGTTCCTTTTTTTCCTCCACGGGTAAGATTACAAATATGTGTTATTTCTTCGATAAAACTTAATATGGAATGGAGAGGCCAAGGACTTGTTTTTATATACATATATATATAAAATATATATATTTCAATATCTTTATTTACAGGTATTTTTGTTCACGTCAGCCAGACGTTCTCATGCACTAAAATGTTGTTAATGTCTAAGGATGAGCTTCACACAGACAGCCACAGCCAGCGGCCTGGAGTGCTCTTACACTTGCTCACTGGCAAACCATGTGCTGCCTGGCAAATTCCTAAAAGGCCAATTTCCAGAGATCTTTGCATCCCTAGAAATGCAGCTGGCACCCAGACATCACATTTTCAAAGGAAAATCTAATGAAAAGTAAATGAGGTGCCTAAATCTCAGGACAACTGGATGCTTAATCTATTAAGGTACTTTTGAAAATCCCATTAGGCATCAGATCCCAGTTTGTCTGTAGGGTAAATCCCTATGGACTGATCTCTCTGTATGCACCTCTTTATATTTTTTGAGTGCAATGCAACTAACTGTGGCCCAGTATCCATGTAAAGTAGCATAAATTCTCCCCATATGATGAGGTAAAAATAATGACAGGCAAGCCCCACTGTTTTCATGTCCTGACCTAGCAATTTTAGGGCAAAGAGACTGAACTCTGTGCCTTTTCCAAGAAAAAAGGCTCCTGAGTAACTTGTGAAAAACATAGAACCCTGCTGGTATTTTCATAAGCACCTGAAGCTTTTCCTTTTCTTCAAGGCTTAAATACTTGCAAACACCTGGTGTTAAGGATTTAATGGTAAAGAAATCAACTTTGGATGCTAAAGCTGTGGCCTTGCTTTGAAAATGCAATCAATAGAATCCCAGAATCCCAGACAGGTTTGGGTTGGAAGGGACCTTAAAGATCACCTCACCCACCCCCTGCCATAGGCAGGGACACCTTCCACTATCTCACATTGCTCCAGGCCACATCCAGCCTGGCCTTGGACACTGCCAGGGATGGAGCAGCCACAGCTTCTCTGGGCAGCCTGTGCCAGGGCCTCCCAAGCTCACAGCACAGAAACGGGAATGGATTAGTTTGCTATACAGTTCCAGTAACAGAAATGAAAAGAGAAATAGTCTTTTTTTTTTTACTTAAATGTGCCTCAGGGATTATTTCCCTTAGGGTTTGATCACAGGTAACCTACAAACGATGGGCCCAGTGATGTGAGGTGCCCAGACATCCTAATTCCCCTAGCAGGAGCAGTTCAGCAGAGTTGGCTTGCAGTGATCAGTGAGCTGGAAGATGAGATCAGAAAACTGAATCCTCAAATTTTCCTGATGCTCTTTGACTCTGCCCATTCCCTGATTACCTCTGCACAGCCTTGTTCATGTGAACTAAAGGCAACTGGGTTGGCTCCTCTATCTACAGCAAAAAAAAAGGGAAAAGTAAAACAGGAAAGGTGCCTGGTAAATGGACAGGAACAAAATGGGAAGTTTTGCAGACAAGCTTTTGAAAATTGCAGAATCTTTAGGAGCGCAGTGAAAATTTTCCTTTAAAACAGAAGGGAACAGAAAATATTTTAAATTCGTAATATAATTATGGTGCTTTTTAACTTACACGAAGAACAAAGTGACACACTCATATGTTTAAGACATTTTTACTGTAGAATTTCCAGCCTTGCATCTGTCCTGCTTTGGCCCTGAGGGCTGCTTTGGTACAAACTCATGCTGACACCCTCACTAATCTTTGGAGGGACTTTGAGCAAGGATGAAAGCAATTATATGTAAGCTGGAGGCGTGTCTGCAGAAAGCAATCCGTGTTCGTGATGCCATCAGAAACAATAAGCAATACAAAAACACATTTATATTTTCTGTTTATCTTCCTGTTTTGAAGTCACAATATCAAATGTTGTATAAACCTTGAGGATTTGGTGCTGTTATTTTAAAGCAAGTTAAGCTGGTTTTGTCACTAAATATTGAGTGGGCTTTGATTAGAGGCAGACCAATGCTATCAGTTCTGTTTAGGAGACATGGAACATTGCCAGACTTCATGACGATACTCCCAATATCACTGCCCCTAACAGATAAACTAAACTTCTAAAAAGTACCTTTTAAAAATAATTCTGGTTAAAACAGACATATCTGGTTTTTGGGAAGCATCTCTTCAGAGGGAAATCACACGGTTGTGTGAAAGGGAGGGAGGGTTTCTGGATTGCTCACAGTGACAGCAGCTTTCATTTTCATGAGGTTTTCCACCACGAGATTGATGCTATCCTTGAGTCTGAAAATGGCTGGCAAAAGACTTCTGGATGACTGGAGGAGACTGTCACACAAATGCCTGTGGGGAGATGTTGCAGTCACTCAGGCAGAGTAAGTCCTTCTCTAAGACAACTGATCCTTGGCAAGTGCAAACAGAGCACAGCCGACAGTAACTACGCGCAGAATGAAAAAGGGAAATTGTATCAATCAACTTGGGTTGCGTTTCCATCAAGGTTTGTCAAGGGAAATTAGTCCCTGGTGAAAGAGAACATCAAGTACAGAGTGTTCAGGAAATCACCACCAAAGCTGAATATTTATGAAAATTTAATGGGGCTTGTAGATTATAACTGGTGTCTTTCAAGGCTAAGTACCATGGAATCCACAGGGGGAGGTCATGTGATGGGAAATGAAGTTCACAACCCCGGTCCATGTGAGTTGATGGAGGTCAGATAGCAAAACTTAATATCAGCCTTCTACTGTGTTATACTCTAATTGCAATTAGTAGCTCTGTGTACATCAAGTCTCTTAGCAATTAGCTTGTTCTGCTTGAGCTTGAGATTGGGAATGTAGTTCAGATATAACTGTTGAGCTGGAAAAGGTCTCTCAGTTTCAAAGTAATGCGAGAACAACCTCACACACTTCCTTTATGGAAAACAACACAGAATCCCAGAATTAGTCAGGTTGGAAAAGGTTTCTGAAATCACTGAGTCCAACCTGTGACCGATCCCCACCTTGCCAACCAGATCAGAGCACTGAGTGTCACAACCAGTCATTTATTGTAAAATTCCATACTCATAAACTCTTGTGCAAACACTTCCTGAGAACAAATATAAAAATAAAACATTCTCTTAAGCCCTAAAAGCATCACAGTAGCAGGACCTTGACCTTCAGGGTGGTGACTGACCAAGGGGAGTCATCCGTGACAGCCGAACTCCGACTGAGCTGGTCTGCCTTGTGTGTGAGGTGCATTATGCAGCCCCAAAGCTAAACTTCATGGAAGTACTTAACCTGGAGCAGCTCACCCTTTCCAGCCGGGGGTTTGATGTTTGATGTTTGATGTTTATATACTGCTTATCAGTGGATTTATAAGCCAAAGCCCAACCACCCCAGGTTCAGACTGTGAAACCTGAATTTTATACTAGGAAGGGATGAAGAACAAGATCTTCACATCTCAGGATCGATATCCTTCATTTAAACTTTACAAAGAGATAATAAACCTTGCCCCATCTCTGCATGGAGGAGGAAGGTATCAATCTCATCTCATGAGTGCTGACATCTCAGAGAGATGTGAAGTTACTTGCCCGGTTGAGGTGGATCCTTGTTTTAATAAGTGGGTAACATCCTCAACCTGAGAAAAGGTTAGTTTTAAATATTAACACTTCACTATATGAAACCTGTCTCCAGCTGAAAAATAAGTTGCTTAATGAGGGAATAAATACAAGGAATCGCTTTGAAATGCAAAACTGCCTTTGGTTGTAGCAGAGTAAATATTAAAAGTGTTCATATTAATAAAACTCAGACATTGTCTGCCCAAGACTCGATGAACGGCAGTTACTGGGCTCAAAACAGCACAGACAAAATAGAATGTAGAATAATAATCCATGCAGATTCCTCCAGAAAGGTACTCTAGCCCTCTACTCCAATTCTGTTTGCCCCTGTACAAATGTCTTCTTATTTCTTTGCAGTCCATCCATACCAGAAGACAAACTGGTTTATACTGGTGAATTGGTTTTGTTTGATAGTGACATCTTTTCTTTCGTGAAGAGTTATTTCTGTAATGTTTCAAAGTTAAAATTTATATTTTAATGTAGCAATAGTATTTAACATACAGCAAGGTGGTAAAATAGGTCCTGAAAATGTCAGCTATTATAAGCAGTGCTTTGTGGGAAGGGATTATTCACCTGTTTGCTTCATTCCAATATTTACAGTTTGATATGTCACCATGGTGGGGTTCAACCCCCTCTCCCACAATTTAGATCATTTTACTTTTTTCAGTATTTGCTCTTATTTCACGGTGATAACAAATACTGGCACTTTTATAAACAGTCATTATCTCTTTCCCTCCACAAATCATTTCCATTGAGCAAAATATATGGAGAGTTTGCATTTGCAAAGGGGAATGTGTTTCCAGATGTTTCATGTTAACTCTTACTTTGTCCCTCTTTGTCCTTTCACAGGTGGTTTGGGGTCTTTGGTCAACTGGCAGGAGGCTGTTGCTAAAGAGCCGTGGCAGAAGCTCTGGCAGTGGTGTTGGGCTGGCCATCCCTCTCCCCAGAGAGAGGGAAAAGACACAGCACAGCTGGGGAGCACCAGTGCAGCCCTTGGCTCCTCCACACACAACATCCATGGGCAGAAAATTCGTTACCAGCCTTATGCAAGGGGGAGAACTCAGAGCACTGTGCCCTTGCTTCCAGGTTTGCTGAGGTTGGGCTAATGAGGGTTGGGCAGCAGCAAATCTTTCCTCATCACTGCTGCTCTCCATAGCCTCCTGGCAATATCACAGACTCAGCAAATGGTTTGGGTAGGAAGGGACTTTAAACCCCATCCTGTTCCACCTCCTGCCATGGGCAGGGACACCTTCCACCTTCCCTGTCCAACCTGGCCTTGGACACTTCCAGGGATGGGACAGCCACAGCTTCTCTGGGCACCCTGTGCAAGGGTGTCACCTCCCTCACAGGAAAAAATTTCTTCCCAATATCGAATCTAAACCTACCTCATCCAGTTTGAAGTCATTATCCCTCATCACTACTTGCCCCTGTAAAACGCAGGTATAAGTGCATATATAAAAACACATACAGCTGTAAGGCCTGGTAGAGATCTTGAGACATAATTTTGGCACTCACTTTCTCACCTAGAGAAGGTGGTAAATGGCAGACAGAGCAGACAGCAATTACACTCCCCAGTATGAAAAATGTCACATTAACAAGGCTGAGTTTGGTGCTGGGAATTCAGTGGGAGAGTGCACCCAGCTCTAGTGGGGATTCAGTGGCAGACTTAATCTGGCTCCAGTGGGCTGTAGACTGTAAATATAGAATATTGCATGACCTTAACTTTGCTTTCTAAAAGAGGCTGCTGATACTGAGACTTATCTAAAGAAATACATAAATTGACTCTTCACTGTGGTGGAGAGATGCCCTGTGGCAAATATGTATTAGAGAAGTGGAATGTAATTAAGGTTACTTAATGCTGGGAAACGAAATATTGCTTGGGTTATTTTGTTATTTCTAATGTATTAATCAAATCCGTCTCAGTTATGTTTCCTTACTCACTGTCTTTACTAATAGTGCCTCATTTGCCCTTCTTCTGAAATTAATATTTATATTCCATGTTTAATGTATTTTATGTTTTAATGAAGAACCTCAGTGTTGGAATGAATGTGGGATTTTTTTTCTCTTTGTAGTTCCCAGTTATAGGAACTGTCCCACCAAAATGCAGCTGGGCTTTAACGTCCCATACACTTTTTCACAGATCAGCTAAATAGAGAAAACATTTAACCTGGCTGTAGGTTCAGCAACTTTACTCACCTTTAAGCATGATTACAGGTTGTCCAGAGAAGCTGTGGCTGCCCCATACCCCAGAGTGTCCAAGGCCAGGTTGGATGGGGCTTGGAGCAACCTGGGATAGGGGAAGGTGTCCCTGCCCATGGCAGGGGGTGGAATGAGATGACCTTCCAACACAAACCACTCTAGGATTCTGAGATTTTCCAAAAATCCAGATTCTGCACAAGTTTACTGCTCTGTCTTTTTTAAGTATGAAAGAATATAAATCTTTTATAGATGCTGCTTCAGCATTTCATCGGTGATGATTTTACACACTCAAAGGCCAAGCTTTGTTCCAGGGTTGATGTTGATACACAGTAATTTTCCTACTAGAGATTAATGCTGCCAAGTTTTAGATAAGGAGGGAACAAATGGGTGCCCCTTCATTTCACACTCACAGGTGGTAACAGCTTCAGCCTGGTCCGTGCTGTGTGAAGCCTCCAGAAAGGGTTTCAGAGCTTATTACAGGAATCCCAAAATGCCCAGTCACACACAGACTAATTCAACCTTTTTAGCTGCTATACTTCCCTCTGGAAGGTCCAAGGGAGCAAAAGCATGCCAGAGACTTCAGGAAGATGGAATGCAGTGCACAGGAAGACCTCTGGACCTCTACTGAAGTAGGCAAGCCTGTTTTTCAGGGAGCTCTTTATCCCTCCATGAAGTACTGTTTGCAAGATACGAAAGCTGTAGCTTATGAGTTTAAAAAAATCCAGGTGATAGTGCTTCTGCAGTGCCCCACAGGTGCTGAAACATGTGCTCTGCAAGCAGAACCCATAACAACTCACAAAGTCCCTAAGCTCAGTCCCTGCTCTCTTGGCAGGCTTATGACTGCCGAGAAATCAAGGGTAGGAAACCCAGATGAGATCATAAATACAAGTATAAAATGAAAAAGATGAAAATGTTGAGCTGAATATAAGTCCTTATGTTCATAATCACAGTAGCATCTCTATCTTGTGAAACATCTCTATTTTGTGCCTTGGTTTTAACCTGAGGCTGAAACAGCTACCTTGGCTTTGCATCATTTGTCAGAATTCATGTGAAGGCAGTTTTATCAGTTTATCTCTGCTGACTTCACTGGAATTATGTGTTTATCTCTCTCCTCTCTAATAAGACATTCCTGACTTTTCATTCTCGCTTTAAACACTAAAAGAAATACCATATTCTCTCTGTTCATGTAAGCAGAGTCCAGCCCTTCTAGGGTCAAATTCAGTTTTCATTATGTCAACACAATATTTTAAATTTATTTCTATGGGAACTGATCAGACTTTCACAGCATAAACTAAGTTGGGTATCACCTCTTAGTATATATATTGCAAATTTTCAGGAGATGTCATGCATTTGGGTAGTTTGAAAGGTGAAGCTAAAGCAAACCAGATTTAGTAGATGGAGTAAGAGTTTCTTACTTAAGTTCCATTAAAATGATTTCACGTGAGAACAGCCTGGCTCCAAATGATATCCAGGACATTTCAAAAAGTTCATGATACACAGTCAGATCTCATATGACACCATGGGAAAGGGAGTGAAAAAGGGAAGATAAAAAAGTTATAAATATTTTCAAGACTGTAGCTGTTGAAAATGTAAGAAACATTAGCTGTTAGCAGAGTCAGTGGGAAGCATTCTCTGTAGTGAGTAAATGGTATTTTCTGGATGTGCTTCTCTGAAAGAATTCTGTCTCTATGTCTCTCCAGGAAATATTGGAGAGTTTATGAAACTACCAGGCAGCAGTAATTAATTGGAGACACTTAAAACCAAGAAATCCCTGGTGCAAGATAAGGGTTATTCAATTTTTTTAAAAAAACTTGGTAGGCTTTACATCCCTCTCGGGTGATGACAATTATTCATGACTCTACATTTATGAAACCGAGAGCTTATATGAATAGTGAAAATACCACTAACCTCCTGAGACCAAACTCGTGAGTATAAATTGAAAAATAAACTAGTATGGTGTGTATAGAATGAGTGATGAAGCATTACTGAACATGCAGAAGTATTTTTTCATCACTGACTACCATAAAAAGAATTACTTGAGTCACTATAGCTCCACTGAACCCATAGAAATATAAAGATTTAAGGGTTCTGATTATGGCTTGAGGCATCATTTCTGGAATAGATCTTTTTTGCATGACCCATTTTCATATCTATATCCATTTTTATAATGACAGTGATGAAAAGATAACTAACAAAGAGATGAAAAGATTTCTGAAGCAAGAAAGATGTTTTGTGGTACACATAGTTTAGTTCCCATGGTTGGAGGACTGAGGTCTCTAATTATTAATGTCATTTTATGTTCAAAAACCAGATCTGCTATAGGCTGAAGGGGTCAGATTCCAGGACAAACCAAACCCGTGAAAGTACATGGATTACAAATCCAAACCCATGGATTACAAATCTGAGAGCTGAGTCAAAGCTCTCTTATATTGATGAAACAGTATAAACTTAGTGAGTCTTTCTATCAGAGAAAAAAGAATTCTGCCTTATTATTGCAACATTTTCTTTTCATTCCTTGAATGCTTTGTGGAGGTTATGTAACAAAACAGCAAGCTCTAAGAAAACCTGAGCATATTTTATACACAAGGAGTATAAAGTGACCTCTTTGAAAGGAGGTCAGTGGCTTCACCTGAAGATGAGGAGAAGGGAAATAAAGGTACTTTATCTCAATGTCTGCTTCCCACATAGGTCTCTGCACTTCCCTGTGGCAGAGCAGGTCTTTTCTAGACAGGCTGTGTGGGGTAATTGAATTAAGATATCCTGTGATCAGCTGTGACTCTTTGTGCTTCTATTTATAAGTTCCAAAACTTGCAAGTACAATATTTTTCTTGTTTCTTACCCCATGCACACAAACAGGGCTGGGACACCTCGTGACTGTTATGACAGCAGAGTTTAAGAGAGGCATTTGTATTTGGAAAGACACGATAAGTCCTTATCCTGTGAACTTCCTCTAGAGCTTGTTTAGGAATAATGAAGTAGAGCAAAACCACTTCAGAAAGATATTTAACAGAAAAACATTGCCCAGTCGGATGTAATGAACTGGACAAAAGAATTTGAATTTTAACTTGAACGTTTAGCCTAAAGATATTTACCCAGTGACAAGGTTTTGTAACATTTTCTCTCCAAGTATAGTTAATATGCAATGTAAATAGTATCCATGTATTTAGGACATAGCAGATAATTAAGAAGTGTGTATCCAATAGTAAGCACAGTGTACTAGTCCTCCTCTATTTACTCTGCTTTATTCAGCAGTAGCTGTCAACTAAGTAATTTTTTTCTGAAGTAACGTTTTTTTCATCTACAAACTTTTAGCTGGGTTGGAAATTCTTGTACTGTATCCTGGAGATTTCTGTTGGTATGACTTGTAAAACAGTAGAATCACAGATCAGCACTAGTACTACAACCTGAAGCTGCTATGGGCAGACACGTGCAGAACACAGCGATTTAATTCTGTGTAACATTCAGTGGTAAAGAACCATTGGTTTGAAGGATGACAGTTTATTATTTTCATCTGTAAACCTGTCAGTTTATACTCAGGTTTGGAATGGGCTAAAAAAGGTATGATTTGGGCTAGCCAGGTAGACATGTGATTTCTGCTCTGTTCCAGACAGAAAAGGATTTCTCCTCACAGATGTTTTAATAAAAAGGACAAGGACTGAAGAGGTTGGAAGATTTAACTCTTCCTCTCTCTCCACAGCTCCTCAATCTGCTCCTTACATCAAGGCTGTGTGGCTGACAGGCAGCTCTCAGTGAGCCCTGAGTAAGTCCTGCTCAGTTCTAGCCAGGTTGCCTCACTTGTAGAATCACAAAATGATTTCGGTTGGAAGGGACCTTAAAGATCCTCTCGTTCCACCCCCTGCCATGGGCAGGGACACCTTGCACTGGCAGTGGGAAGCCATTCCCTGTGTCCTGTACCTCCATCCCTTGTCCCAAGTCCCTCTCCAGCTCTCCTGGAGCCCCTTTAGGCACTGGAAGGGGCTCTGAGCTCTCCCTGGAGCCTTCTCCTCTCCAGAGGAGCACCCCCAGCTCTCCCAGCCTGGCTCCACAGCAGAGGGGCTCCAGCCCTCAGAGCATCTCTGTGGCCTCCTCTGGACTCATTCCAATGGGTCCACATCTTCCTTGTGTTGGGATTAGGCTTCAGGGCTTAGAGCAATGACAACAGGAATGTCTCCTCAGCTGGTGCCTGTGGAAAAATAGAAATGCAGTGTAGATTGTGTTTTGAAGGGGAAGGAGCCTGTTGTAGGAGGTAATTTAAGAAAACAAAGCATAAATCATAACACCTACTTGCATGGTAAGGGGGAAAATGTACTCAATCATATTATCATGGATAAACAAAGCAAGGAGGTGAAAACAGTAGGAGTGTCTGGCTGACTAATGAGAGGTTTGAATACGCGGACCAACTAGAGTGTTCAGGAGCAACGAAAAGAGGTTTCAGAGCAGTTTCTTTTCCCTTGCAATCCCCAACGTGCAGAGAGTGCAAATAATAATGGGAAATACAAACTGTGCTGCCAGATCTGTTCTTCATTTTTATTCTGCTCCGTGTTTTTTGGTAATGGAATATCTTGAACTTTCCTGGATGCCTCAGCTTCAGTTTCTTTGACAGCTTTTTAACTGCCCTTCCTGAAAACCAATAGCATCTCAGTAAATGGAGGGGAGCAAGATATAGAAGCATTAAAATGAAAATACCAGAGCTGAACAGCAGCATAATTGTCCCAATTACAAGGGATTTCTAGGCAGTCAGTGCCTGAGTAATAAGGGAGGATGCAAGTGTCACTGGAACAAATCTTACCCCACCCACCCCACCGCCTCCTGGATTTCCATCTGCTTCAGGTCTGGATCTCCCCAGGTTTCCTGTGCAGGCTTACACCTGGTGTGAGCATGGAGAGGTGATGGCCAGCACAACTGCCTGTGCATGTGATGTCATTGCAGGATCTGCATTTAGGGAAAATCAAGTCATTATAAAAAAAACCCCAAAAACAAGCCCTAAAGCCCACATACAAACTCCAAAGAAAGGAGCATCAGAAACAAGCTGTTGAATTAGAATACAAGATCCAGTCCCCCCTCCCCTCTGGTTTAATCCAAAGTTTCTCTCTCCTTTGTTCTCCTGGAGCTCTGGCATATCTAGGCCAGCATTTACTGATTACCAGGAAATAGAAACCAGTTGCTGAACAGTGTTAAGGGAAGATTCTCACTTTTAAAGCCCATGTTCATTTAAGAGCAAAAAAAAAGCTTGCTCAGAAGAACTTTAAGAAAACAAAAAATAATTGCATTACTGGATAATTGGAGCTCAAGCTGGGTGCATTACATAATAGCACTTCCCAATCCAGCCTTTCCCCCTTTACCCATCCCTTCCAGCACAAGACACACTAATAGTTACCACACCTTGGAAACTTTCTAGACCACACCTTTCTTAGAAACCTTAGAAAGGTTTGGTCTATTGTTGTCAGAATTGCATCAGGTCTTGAACTTGAATCCACAAGTAGTTAGAACCTGCCAGTAACTACAGCAGAGAGAAAGAAGAAATTCAGAAGTGTAAGGAAAACTGCTGAATGCTTACCCTAATTAATCAATTTTTTTTTTTGCTTTTTTTCATATAATCTTTCAGGTTCGAAAAGACCCTTGAGGTCATTTTCAGGTTACTAAAAAATATTTGCATAGAGCTTTGTTTGGAGAACTGGAAATGGGTTAGGAGAAGGGGGCTGGCATACCATCAGCTACTAATAGAATGCAGAACATGTGTCTAATAGGAAAAATTCCTAATGCTGCAGGCAAAACCATAAAGGACAGGAAGGTGTTTGGGAGCCAGCCGGGTGCATGTGACTGGCAGTGGAATGCAGCCTCCCTAAAACTGGTCACCAGGCCAGGTCTGGGCAGGCAGGGTTAGACATTACCACTGCCAACAAAGCTGGGAATTCACCTGGCCACAATATTATTAGATGGACATTTGATAAGTTAAGGCATATATTTAACTTTAGTTTCACCTGGTCTGGTGGAAGGTGTCCCTGCAGCGGGGTGGAATGAGGTGACCTTCAAAGTCCCTTTCCAGGTGACAGATTCAGCCCAAAGACATTAATTAGCATTGTTTGGTTCATGTCTGCTTTCTGAGGTGATCATCAAATTAGGAAATGCACTGGGAATGAAGTTGTCTTCCTAAAGCAACTTTAAAGAAAGATTTAAAATGAGAAATACTAGTATATTCAAATTTTCTAAAGAGGAAAAAATCCCCAAGCAGTCTGCATAAGTTACTGTAGTGCTAGTTTTATCAGTAGATTTGCAATAAATCCATGGGCTTATATATAGAAACAGAACTGTGTTAGCGTTCTGTGAGGAAAAAGCTATTTTAGTCTGTTCATCCACTGAGGAGATAAAGCAGACTGTTATGTCAGCCTTGACAGCAACTCAGTTTTCCTGGATATGTTTAAGAAAAGGGTTTTATATCTATTCACCATATGGAGGTAGAACATGTGATGCAGCCTAAAGCTATTTCCTTTGAAAGCAGAGCTCTACATTCCTGCAATAAAGCCATGGATGGAAAAGCCTGTTGTTAGCTTGACAAAACAAGGTATCTGGCATGGTTTAATCACAGCACATTTCACCAGATTAAATTTGCAAGTCTCAATTAGTACCTGCAGTGGGATATAGAAGAAGCATACCTTTTAATTTACCTGTGGGTTTTTTTGGTGGGGGCTTTATGTAGCTGTGAGTAGCTGTTTCGTCCAGAGCCACGTGGGACTCGCCAGTCCGAGCAGACCCTGAGGTTGTGAGACTGTTTGAAATCTTAGTGGGGTGAGAAAGGACAGAGATCTGGGGAAATGTTTGAATCAAACAATATTTGCTGAGTCCACTGGTTTTTTTGAACAGAAGGGTCTGATGTGCTGTGCTGCCCTGGAGCTCTGCCAGCTACTCCAGGCACAGGGATTTTCCAGACAGGGAGCTTATGATATTGAGTGTAGAATTCCTGTTTCCTTTCTGCTAGCGTCCATTAAATCAGTATGTAAAGGTCAGGCTGGTGGTTTTAATGGAGAAGACATGAGCTGTCTCTTGTCATCTCCAGAACTTCCACTTACGAGGTACAGCTGAGGGGAACAGGCTTTAACCCCCATCAGCGCAGGAATAGCTCTGCTGCTGCCTTTTGCTTTATCCCTGTTCTCTCTGGAGGGGAACGAACTGCCCTGTGAAGCCTTTCCTCCTCCTTTCTGTCAGAGGCTGCAGCGCGGGGGAAGAGCTTTTCTTTTTGGTACAATCCTGCTGTGTGCTCCTTTGTCCCTGTCCTTCCCTCTCCACGGAAGACAGGCAGAGTGCAGACCACATGCACCCACTGGTCCGGGTGAACTCTTGCTGTTTTAGCTGGTGAGCAGAAGGGAAAATATTCATCAAAGCAAACATTAAACCAGATTGTTGGAAAGTATGGTGATGGTTACAGGTTACAACAAGACCAAGAATCTTAGTTGCTACATGTTCTAGTCAAAGCTTTGTGTTTGGTTAGAATAATATAGATTTATATTTAAATTGAATCAGCGACAATAAATAACCAGAGGTATTTAGCATGAGCAGGTGTACATGTCAGGGCTTAAATTCACTGAAGGATGTGAGTAAAACAATTGTTGCCTCCCTTTTTTTGACCAGGAGTACTATCTCACTAATTGTGGGGCACAGGTTTGCACAAGATGTTGTCCTGAGTAAGAGCAGAGGTAATCACTGACATCATGCAAAATAATGCTGCCATGAGTAGATTTTTTTAATTAACAGTCTTTAGAGGATAAGAATCATGGCCATAATTTTGAAAGCAAGTAAATGTATTATACATAATCAAAGTAAATCTGCTCAACCTCTGGAGCACAGCGGAAGGAACAAGAGTTAGGAACTCAATCCGAGAAGTTGGGACGTTTCCAGAAAAGGATAATCCTCCTAAAGGGGAATGGCCTTCCCATCACCACTCTGGAGAAATCCTAAATATTAGATCCCGATAAATCAACCAGTAGGTTGACACTTTTATCAGACATAACTATTGCCATCAAGACTTGAGCTGGCTTTCTGCAGTGGGATATAGAATAACCACACATTTTAATGTACCTGTGATTTTTTTTGGCTGGCTGAGGACCTCTAAGAAGGGGTTTCAGGTAGAAATGATGTTAGGTTTTATTTATAGTCTTACAGTATTTAAAGAACACTGGGAATTCAGTGGCAGGAGGTACAGTGAAAATCTGTGAAACTCACATTCCCACATGGCCCTGTGTCTTTGTCCAGGCAAAATGCCAGTGTTTTTAAACTATTCCAAAGTGTGAATCCTTTGCCTAGCTGCCCTGATGCCAGGGACATGATTCCCTTCTTGGGATCAGTTTGCAGTCGCTTGAGTCCAAGCACCTTTCTTGCTGCAGGTGGGTGAGGACAGGGAGTGCTGCAGTGCCACTGCTGTCCCCGTGAGAGTGGGGACTGTGTCTGTAACTTGGAGGGCAGGCTGAAACCCCGGTTTTCCTTTTAATGTTTCAATTCATACTTTCAATTTTAGGGGAAGGGATCAATAAGAGGAGAGGAAGGGTAGAGGTGGTGACTCATGCACTTCTGTGCCCCATGCAGACACCGCAGACATCCCATAATGGTGTGAATCAGCTTAAACTGGGCCAGCTTAGGCACTGAACATCAGTCATCAGCCCTGCTTTGCTGTGCTGGGATCCTTGCATTTTTGTATGTATTTACATATATTATAATACAGATTTCATAATATATATAATTATATATTATGGTGGTACATGTGGCTGCCCCATCCCTGGAAGTGTCCAAGGCCAGGTTGCACAGGGCTTGGAGCACCCTGGGATAGTGGAAGGTGTCCCTGCCCCTGGCAGGGGGTGGAAAAAGATGAGCTTCAATGTCCCTTCCAACCCAAACCATTCTATAATTCCACATTTCTATGATTATTTGAAATAGAGCAACAAGAGGAAAAAGAAAGTCAATCAATTAAAAGTACGTAACAAGCTTTGGTATAATGTGAAAATGGATAATAAAAGCTGTCCTAGCACACTCAACTTTCCCCCATTTCTAATTGCATTTTACATATCTTTTTATTTTCCAGTATCCCTGTTCAAGAGTTTGCTTAAAATTAGCATGCTGTACAAATTCTGGAGCCAGAATTCACAGAAGTGGATTGAAAAGTTGTATTTGTTCATCTTCTCCTCTGTGGAGGGAGTGAGAGGCCAGAACCCAGGTGTGCAGTGGGGAAGAAAAGTGGTCCATGTAAAGTAGGGCATATGGAAAAAAGGGAATATATGAAGTGTATAAACATGTGGAAGGGTAAGAGAGCACTTTGCAAGTTATATACACAGAGAAATATAAATATAACCCAAACCTAATAGTGATGCTGGTCATGCCAGCTGCAGTCTTGCTAAGGTTTCCATTATACCAACATGTTTCCACCTGCTTTGTTTTTGGGTAAAACTCCTGCACGACCTGCTGCTGCTTGAAGACTAATCTTAGAAAACCTGAGCAAAAATTCCTTTGCTGCTTCTTGAAAGCACTTGGTGGAATGTAGAGTAAAGTAGAATAAATATACACTTCTGTTGTAAAAACATTTTGGTTATGCTCCTTAAAATGCTAATGCAAAAAGTAAAAAACCAGCTGACAGAAAAGATAAAATTGGAACTATAAATTACTCTTTTGGGATCCCAGCCATAACCAGAGAAGGCTTATATTTTCTTTTGATATTATTCATTCACTACCTGGAAATGTTTATTTAAAACCTTCTTCCTGCAAACATCTGAAAGTATTAATTTCATACTTGTGAATGGTTCTTAAGCTCAGTGGATATGAGATCACGGTCTAAGTTCTGCTGAATTACTTCATGTTTAGTTTACTGAAGGTAGCATGTCTAGGGCTGTCTAGTTGCTGTTGAGACAAATTATAAGCCTCTCAAAGCATTTTCAAAAAAATTCAAATACAGCTGCTTTCAAATCTGGGGGTGGCAGGTTGACTGTGTGCTTTGTCACGATTAAACAGACCTGGTGCTGTGTGGTTTAAAATCACTCCTCTAGTAAATGGTTTCTGATAGAATAGTCCCAATAATTCCAGTTATGTGTAGCTTTCCAGCAAGGACAGTGGGAACAGTGCCCCTGAATAACCATCCTCCTTACCTATGGATGCTTCCCAGATTGCTGCTTATAGCCCTGCAGAACGAGCTGAAATGTTTTCTGGAGGCAGGGTTTGCCACAGAGGAGCTCCATCAGTAGCAAAGAGGCTTCTTAAATTCTAATTTAATTCAACTTTTCCCTGAATATTTGCTTCTGTTGCTAAACAAGTTACAAACGTTACCATCTCTTGTAGAATGGTAAATGCCTGCCAGGTGATACCTGTAATTCCTGGGAGCACCCAGAAATCCATGCTTTCCCGAGGGACAGCGGGAGGGGGAAGGTAGGAGTCTGTCAGTGGTGCACTTGGATTCCAAGCGTGGTGAAAAGGTCAGTGTAAATTGGGCGTGTGCATAATAATGAGTTTGTAGAGATTAGCGGTATGCTAATGACCCGAATTCCAAGAGGTGTTCCTAATGGACACGGGGCGTGCAGGTGTGTTGGGTTCATGATCTCTGCAATACAATAGGAAATATGGACTCTGGAAAGAAAAAACCCACTGTTAAAGCTACTTTAAATTAGATTATAGTTTTCAGAAAACAGGGAATACATTAAAGCGGAAAATTTTAAAAAATGGTCAATGTGAAAGACACAAAATACCCCGAGTAAGTTAAAAAGTAACAAACCAAATTTTACATGTGTATTGGCTTCTGCTTCACGTATAATCACTGAAGTTCTTGGGGTTTCCTACGGTAATAAAAGCTCTTTCCAGGTCATTTGTTGTCTCCCATATGAATGCACCGGGATGGATTATCCAGGGGAGTACCTGTAACCTTGTGGCTGAACTGGAGCACGAGGTTGTGTTGTTCTCCTCAGCTCCACACCCCGAGTCGCTCCCTCCCTCCCTTTCCACACGGCAGGGTGGGGGCAGAGAGGAAAGAAATCCCTAAGGATTAAAACAGTGTCAGAGCATTAACACTTAGTCGATGACAACTGTAAGGATTAATTCAAGCTGGTTAAATCCCTCTTAGCTAGAATAGGAACCAGCAAACCATCTGGTGGAAAGAGCAGTATGACAGGGCTAAAAGGAAATAATGTCTGAGTAGGCAAAGAAAAAATGAACTTTTCCACAGACTTTTGGGAACTACTATGTTTCCTAAGTGTCTGACCACAGTGACCGACAGTTTTGATTAGAGTAGTGTAAATAAAGAGGGTGGGGAAATACTGTGTTTGCAGCTCAGGAAAAAATCAGATTTAGACTTTAAAATCAGCTATAATAGCACAAAACACGCGCAAAAAAAAAAAAAAAAAGACAAAGAAAAAGAATAAGAAAAAGCAAAAACCAGACCAATCATGCATTCTGTGAAAAAATTATCAACCTGTACAATGTATTTTCCTGCTAAGGCCTGTTCTGTTGCCAGCCTACATTATTCTGTAGCTTCAGCAGTGAGTGATCTCTACAGGGACTTCACAGCTACTCCCCTCCTTTGAGAGCGGTGCTGCGGGGCTCCGCAGCGGAACAAGTGAGGTGTGTGTAATCACAAAGGCAAACTGGGAGTGACCCAAATTCCCAGATAAGGTTAGTATCACAGCTCCCGGGGCTAGGAAAGCTGGCCTGGCCTACGAGGACAAGGTGATCAGCCTGGTAAACTGCTCGGAGGTTACCCCTGCAGGAATTATCAACGTTTGTCTCTGGAGCAGATCAGACGACGTAAATTGGATTCGAGGTGAAGTCTCTCCTCTGTGATGTCACTCGCTGATGTTTATACTAGAAATAAGGTCTTGCTGCTGATGGGTTTAAGCTTGGTTCACTTCTTTTAGTCCCCTTATGAATAAAGGAATCTGTGAAGCCTTGTAAGATTTTAATTTACAGCCTCTGTTTTCTGAGGTGCTGCCATTGTCTGGTCCATAATGGCACCTGGCTGGCTGTGCATGATCAGTGGTGGCTGTGCCAGCAGGCCCACAGGCAGGAAACTGCCAAAGGGCAGCCAGTAAATGCATTTTTCATTCACTTTGATCTGTTAGTTGTTCCTTTTTAAATCTAGAAATTCGCTTGTGTGTGTCAGTTGTGAAATGTAAAAGTGTTTATGCACCTTATGGTGCTGTTCCACAACAAGGTTTTACTAACTTCCTGATTACACAGAGCTTGTTTGTCTGCGGAAAGTTTTCATCCTGCTTCTCCCCAAATATTGCCAGGCAAAGGAATTTATAAATGCAGCAGGTTGGCCTGTAATCTGATGTAACAAATGGCTTTGCAAATATAAGCACTGATTTCTTATATCTGGTTTCCTGATAGAAAAACACCGAAGCATTGGTTCATGCTCCTCTTTCGAAGGTGGATTTTTGGTGTGTAAATGGCAGAGTAAAAGAGGACAGGGGACCCCCAAGGCTTGTCTGGTGCTTGAGATGAAGGTTTTCTGTGCAGGGAAGGAGGTAAAAAAGGTTAACAAGCTTTGAGTCTGTATTGCTATGATAGAGAACTACATTTTCTGTAAAACAGTAGTCCTGTTCTCGAGCCCAGCCTTGCCCTCTGAATGCTCCTGGGGTTGAAAAACTGTTTACAAAATACAAGGTTTCATCACTACTCAGGAGTTTCATGGGTTTTAAAAAATTGTTTTCTCTCTCTGGAGCCTAAAATAGAGATAATTGGGAATTTTTGGATCTAGATTTGAAATAAGAGGATCAAAGGACTCAAAATACCAGCAAAGATAAAAGAGTTTGTTCACCAATGTCTGCTGACACTGAGGACTCTGCTGAACCCTACGGTATCAAGCAGGAAGCATCTGTGTGTGCTTATCAGCTCTTTACAACACAAAATCACACGTTTCTGGCATCTGCCTTATCAAAGGTAAGGAGCAAGATGTTTTAACATCTGTGTGTCAGAATATTGGGCATACTTCAAAATCTGGAGTGACTTGGTTTGTGTCTTTTCGATCAGTTTGTCTAACAGCATTAAAACTGTGTGAAAGGTTGAAGCCATCCATCCCCTCGTGTTTTGGTCTTGATGATAATCCATCAGTCTGCCCAATTGTTCTCACAAACCAGCTGTGCCCTTAGCATGGAGAATAAATAACAGGGCTGAGTCATTGCAGTGAACACACAGGAGTCCTGAAGGAAAAAATTATCCTGACATCTGAGTCATGAGATTGCATCTTCACAAAGCATCTTGATAAACCATAAACTGTACAGCAAGATCACAATACTGGTTTACCAATTACTAATTATTAATTTCTAGCTACCACAAAGCATGGTGCTCCAAAATAACAGCTCAGGGCAGAACTGCAAATGCTGTTTAGTTTTTATTGGATAAATATCCATTATATTATTTGTTTTTTTAAATTTCACTCTTGATTTTAGCCAATATAGGAACAGATATGCTGACTGGGACCAAGTTGGCCACTACTTTGACTCTGATAGTGGCCAGAGGGAATGGATGCCAAGAAAAATGTAAAAATAGGGTGTATATCATACCTTTTCCTCTCCCTTTCTTCCTCTGCCGAAATCCATGTGTTCTCCCAGCTATTTTTTTAGGCAAGGCTGATGGGATTTGTCAATTTTATAATCCCAACTCAGCTCTTGCTCAGCATTTGTCCAGTTGCCTTGTGAGCTTGAGTAAGCTTTTTGCTAATTAAAAATGGAAAAGGCAGCAAATGGAAAGGACAGCAAAGGTGCAGAACAACATCCTTGTGAGGTTTGATTGAGTAGAACTCCACAGCCAAGACACAAAAGGAGACACCCCTGCACAACTCTTCACCAAAGGATGCTGTAGATGTACAAAATTTACAGTAGTTTGAAAGAGCTGAACAAGCTTTGGAAAGAACAGCCTTGGTTTCTTCAGAACCTGACTTTTGCTAACTTCACCTCCTCTTCCAGCACAAGAACCAGTGCATGAGATGGATAGTTGATTTTTATTCGCTTCCTCCAGGCTATTCCAGAATACATAACCATCTAAAATGTCTCCTGTAAATCAAACCTTTTCTGTGCTGCAGGGTTTCCACTCAATTAGTCCCCATACGGAAGTTGTTTCATTCCTTTCATCATCTTCTTTGCTCTCTTTTGATCCTTTTCAACTTCTAATGTTTTGTGTTTCACCAAAGCTTCCCAGAGTATTCGGTGTAAAAGAACCATGAATGTATATAATGGCATAATCTTCTTTTCTGTTTCATGCTGTATTGCTTTTGTAACAACTCCTGAGACTTTACTCTTTGACAGCTGCCAACCACTGGGTTGATGATTTTATGACAGTCTTCATCTAAGCCCTAGTTCTTGCTGTGCCTGTTTTCCTGAAGCTGTTCAAAATGTTGATTTAATAATTCCAAACCTATATGAACACTATTTTCATTACAACTATTTACAAGATCATACTTGTATATGCACGCTGAATTTAACTAACTTTAATCATTTGAGTGATTTCAATCTGCAATTTAGGCATCTGAATATCTTTTTCACATTTGGCCTGAAATGAGCATTAAATATTTTGTTGTGGCAGTTTGGGGTCACTCAAATCATAGTTGTGTAACACAATATGTGACACAGAGCCATGCCATCTGCAATTCCACACGCTCTGTAATGGATAATCAGTGAGGCACCTTCAAGTCATTGAAAACATGTTCATACATTTACAACTAATCATAGAAATCTGACGCTGAAAAGCAAGATTAGCATTTCCTTTTTTGTCATTCTGTCACTATAGGATTGACCATAATTCCTTTCCTTCAGTCTAACTAACCCAAGGTCTGGGTCTCTTCTTCCCATAGGAAAAATTGTTGAGGAGTCTCAGGGAAGAGACTTCTCCCTTTGGCAAGGCCTTCAGTCAAGAGAGTTGTTGAGTTTGCAGTGTTTGAAATGTTCATTGAAAGGATGAGGTGGGCCAATGCCAATAGTCCAGAGTTATCAGGGATATGGAAAATAAGGTGTTTGAGGCATCATGGAATCGTTAAGGTTGGAAAAGGCCTTTAAGATCATCAACTGTCAGCCCAGCAGCACCACCGTGTTCGCCACTAAACCTTGTCCCCAAGCCACATCCACATGGTTTTTGAAACACTTCAGGGATGGTGACTCCAACATTGCTCTGGACAGCCTGCTCCAATACTTTACAGCCCTTTCCATGAAGAAAAGCAGAATTCTCTTGCTTAAGGAAAAGGAGACTGAAGAAGAACATGAATTTTCAAGGACCTAAAAGCTATGGTAAAGGCAAAGATGCTAAAGATACTACCTTGTTTTCTATGTCCACGGAATCTATAGTACATAACGTCATGATAAAAGGAGTTTGCAGCAGATTTTCTGGAAAACTGCCTTGTATGCACCACAGAGGTTTTGAAACAAAGGTCTGTTATTCCTGCTATGGGGCCTGGCAGAAGCTGAAGAGTGAGAAATGTAGTAAGAACCTCAGCAGCACCTGGAATACCCAGGTGTCCCAGAAATAAAACTAAGACCCTGTTGATCCTTGCAGTGCCAATGATGGCTCCAGGACTGCTGCTGCTGCACCAGGTGAAGCTCTCACTGTCAAAGAGCTCTGATATGTCCTTCTTCATGAGAAAGAAGCAAGTTTACAATGTATTTGATGTTGTGGCATGCTTCTGCAGACTTTCAATAGCAAATGCTGGGTGAAGGTGATCCAATTTTGAGTATGAGTGTTCTTTTTTATATTCTTCCCAGTACTGCCTGTAGCTGGCAAAAGTAGTCAAATAAAGATATTTTATAGAGAAAAAACCAATTACATATCTGGACTCACTGTGTGGAAAGAACATTACTCTTTTTTCCACTTTATTCTTTGAATTATAATTTCTTTATCTCAAATGGATCTAATTCTCTGAACTTTATTCTAGATGTGATTTACGGATTGTTATACAAATCTTGTGGTACTTTGTTCTTTACCAGCTTGATATTGTTAAACCCAGTAGCAAAATCTCTTGAGGAGCTGGAAAAAAATTTAGGGCAAGCCAGCTCAAATTAATTTCACTGTCTGGAGCACATCATTCTTAAGGATGTAAATAATCTAATGCTTAGAATATCTTTGAAATCTTCGCAGTTTGTCAGCATCTGTTAGAACACTCTCACAGACAAGTTCTCAAGAATTTAATAAGGATGAAAAAACTGCAGCTTCTGTGATACTCAAAGAGTTTAATGGAAAGTGATGTGCTTTTAAATGGGCTCCTAATGAACCCTCTAATGCTATAGCAGAGACACACACCAGGAAAACGTATGGCAGCAAGTTTCACTTTCAGTTCAGCTGTGACAATGCACAGGCTCGTGCACAACTTACTTTGGTGTCTTGCTGCACTGAGTGTAAAAATAGAAATCTTACAACAGCCTGCCCTGAAATGCCTACTGGAAAAAGGAAAATACTGTAAGAATCTCTGTAAGTTCCACAGACTTCTTCCATGGTCTGGCTATGACACTGGCTGTTAGATGAGATCCTTTTGGAGTTTGTGCAGGTGGGGTAGCCAGGAAGACATTTCCAAATGCATAAGTGGGTGTACAATGAGCACAGGACTTGTGAGGAAGCCCCTCCTTTTTTAATACTAATTTTCCCTTTTAGTTTCTTTAGTCACCCTTTCTGGGAGAGCTGTGTCTTCCAGTGTTAAAAGATCACAGATACCCAACACTGGATTCCCTCCTCCCTTCCCAGTTTTGCTTTTTGATGTTTTACATTTCTTTCTGTAAAAGAATCAGCACCTGAGATTCAGTGGCAATAATGATACGGTTTTGTGTCCTGAGAATAGGCCCAAAAACTAGAAAAATGGTGAGTTTTCATAGTGCTGCTGGCCTAAACTTGTATGAATTTGTCAGCTGAGGGCACAGTTAAAATTGTTCGCAGAGCGTGGGGCTGAACTGTGCCTTGTCTGTGGTGCTTCAGTCGGGGTAAACTTTAGTTCTACTGCTGCATTTGTTTTCCACAGTTGGAATATATGATGAGCAATGCTCCTACTGCTTACAGGGTGATTGTATTTGCTACCTAATGTGTATGCCAAGCACTTTGGAGAGCCAAAACATCACCTGCCTGCTACGTACAAGTGATATTCTTATGGCTCGTCATGGCATAGATTCAAATTCTGATCTTGTCCTTTGTGTGAGTCGTTTACAGTTCTCCAGCAGTCAGTAGCATGAAAGAACTATTACCAGAGTAATTTTTATTAGTACAATATCAGAATGAGGCTCTAGGATTGCTTTCAATGTAGTGTGAGTCTATATTTGATTTCCAAATACTCATTAGTGTAATGACTTGGAAATGCTAATATTGCCAAGAAATCAGTGCTTTAAAGTATCTCAGTGAGATGATTAAGGAATTAGAATTTGCCAGCTTTTGTCTGAGGCAGAGTTCTGACAGTGCTGTAGCCCCATTGAAGGCCAGTTGGCATGTTTAACACACTCAGAACAGTGAGGTGTGTTAGCTAAATATGTTTTTTTTCTATATTCACGTGGCTAAAATCTATCTGTTTGTTTTAAAATTTTTCTTCAAGGTAGGGGGAGTATTCCTTGCCAGGTTGGAAAAAGAGGTGCCCTTTAAAATACACATTAGAGATGGCCCTATCTATAGATAGGGCTCTAAATATCCCATGCTGCTTCTCCTTGGGAAAGGCTGCAGCACCCTTGACTTATCACACCTTAGGTTTTGTGCCTGGGCTGCAACGTGGCCAGTGCTGTAAGAGTCAGGGATGGATGAGTCACAATGAACGTCAGCAGAAATGCACCTCCTACCAGGAGGGTGAAAACACTGTGAAACATGAGGGGAAGGTCATGAAAAGAATGCTTTAAAAATAAAAAAAAGTCAGATTCAGCTTCCACAAAGAACTTGTGGACAAGGTGAAAGGTGCTGCTCTCTCCAGACATGGAACAGAAAGTCTGTAAGGTGCTGGTAGTGACTCTTCCCAGCTCCACTTGCTGGCCTGCATGTTAGGATATACTCTAGTATCTGTTACAGTCACTCTCTAGAACAGTAAATGTCATCATCCCTTCTCCTCTTGGCTTTTCACTCACACCTGGCCATAGGAGTGTCTCACTGAAAGTCTGGCATGAATTTTGATCAAAGAACTTTCCCTTGCTAGACAAAATTAGTTGATGGTGTTTCCACACTGGTCATGAAGCTTGTTCCTTCTCTAATGATGAGTCTAGCATCCAGTCAGTGTTTGCATCTCCTCTTGTGCCATTTTTAATTAGGAGTGCTTTAATTAGCAGGCTTGCAGTACCTAAAGGGGCTCCAGGAGAGCTGGAGAGGGACTTTGTACACGGGTCTGGAGGGACAAGACAAGGGGGAATGGCTTCCCACTGCCAGAGGGCTAGGTGGGATNGTTAGGTGGGATATTTGGAAGAAATTTGTTCCTGTGAGGGAGGTGCAGCCCTGGCACAGGTTGCCCAGAGAAGCTGTGGCTGCCCCTGGATCCCTGGAAGTGTCCAAGGCCAGGTTGGACGGGGCTTGGAGCAACCTGGGATAGTGGAAGGTGTCCCTGCCCATGGCAGGGGGTGGCACTGCATGGACTTTTCCAACCCAAACCATTCTATAATTCCAGGATTTTATGATTCTATGAATGTCGGCCTCTTCTGATCCAAATACACACTGGTAATCTCAGTGCCTTTTTAAACCTTTTTTTGCAAGCATCTTCTGAAAGAAAAATCCCTCTTATACCACACAGAACTGCTTAGAAATGCCATTTTTATTGTCAGAATTAGTGGTGGGCTCTCACTTTGGTAAGTGTAGTAAGGGAACACATGGTAAAAATAGAATTTGCATTTGAAAATATTGTGGAAGCTGATGAAAGCTTTTCTCCTGAGATTAATTTGTGAGTGTGTAGTTGCTATTTTTCCCCAGAAGTTGCTCAACCCTGTGCCCAGACTATTACTCAGCTACTCTCTGGGCTGCTCTGTGTTCAAATGTGTTAAGATTGGCTCCGTGCTGTACTCCACATGTAGTTAGGAGGGAATATTCTCTGTACCTCTCTCCTTTGGATGCTTTGGAAAACAACCAAAGGAAAAAATACATCTAGACCTCTGCACTGAGGTGGCTGTCTGGCCTGTTTATGCAACAGGGTCAATAAAAGCTAATTGAGATTGGCTTTTTGTTGCCCCACTTCTGTTGTTTTTCCAATGTTTCCCTTGCCAGATGTAGGTTACATTTATCTCCAGCTGTCAATGCTGGTTTGCCACTGCTCTCTCTCTAATCAATACAAACACACTGGTATTTTCCGTGTTCCTGTTCCCTGGGGCATCACAGGGCTTGGAGTTCCTGTCACGTCAGGAACTATATTGGGAGCTGGTACAGAGCATGGGGCTTGTTCAGGGGATGACTACTATCTGTAGTAAGATAAGATTAATTCTCAAAGTACCTAATAGCATTCATAAACAACTCATTTGGATGATTAAAGTCCTATTTGCCCAAAATAGGACTGTTTCCCTGTGTGCCAATACAGTTAAACACCAGTTACCATTAAATGGATATCACATTAATGTAAGGATTTTATAATCACAGAATCATGGAATATCCTGAGTTGGAAGGGACCCACAAGAATCACAGAGTTCAATATGTTTTAAAAACCACAAAATCATTGATTCCATTTAATAAAGTCACAATGGTTTTCAATGTTTGATTTATTTATAAGTTAGTATTTCCTAGTGGCAGCTTAAACAACTTCCAAGTTGCCTTGCTTCCCTTAGAGTCTCTACTTAAAGGCCCCTAAGATACAAGACTGGAGTGCAAGAAGTGAACACATAGGTATCTACAGCACTGTTATTTCCTACTAAATTGTCAGTGGTTCCATGAGAAATGATTAACATAGATAAACCTTTCCTTGGAATGCTGCCTCTTACTGTTTAATGTTGGATGGCTAAAAATAGCCATCTGACTTAGAACTTCCTGAGCTCCACTGATGGGTTTAAACCTGCATTTTACAAGATTATAGGACTAGATTTGCAGTGGGGTTTATTTGTTTGTCTTTCTTCTCTTAGTTCTTCCAGGCGTCCCTCATCAGGTCTTAATGTAAATGCTCATCTATACATTACTCTCCCTAAATCAGTAACAAGGAGCTTGTTCTTTGGTTCCATGCTCCCCATGTGTTCTGTAGCCCATTAGGGGCTAAATCTCAGCCATTTCCCTAGAGTCCTTTTTTTCCTTTTTTAGTCCTCAGTATTTAATGTGAACATAACAGTGAATGGATTTGGTCATTTGTTGTTGCAAGCCCTAATACTGACTGTGAATCTAAAGATTAAAGATGCGATCTTTGGGAAATATTCAGTGCAAATTTTTGGTTACCTCTGCTCCCTTGGGCATGCTAGAGCTGAGGGAGGAACAAATTCTCATGTTCAGATGTTTTATGTAGATGCTCATGTAGATGCTTATCTTTTTCTCAGAGTTTTTTCTCTGTAGCCCTTCTGCACTGAGCAGACATTCTGGGAATCATTTTCAGGCCAACTCTCAGAGGTCAGATAATGGGTACCAGAGTTCCTGAAATGTGACTGTTTGGAAGGAGCCCTGAGCTGCTGCTCAGTCATGCTTGCGGAACTAGTAATGTAGAAGAAGTGTTTGTTTTCAACTACTTGAGAAACTAGAAATATTGGACCTTTCCCAGGTCTTTCACTCCTTCTGTTGCAAATAGAAATACAGTCAGTGTCATCCACAAATTGCTTTCGTGTGCTGGGTCAGATTCAGCGTCCAATTCAGTCAACTCAGCGTGAAAATCTGTGCAGTTTTATCTTAAATGTTGGATTTTTCTATTTTTTCATGTTCATAATGTTATTTACAGGAAGGAGGGGACAGTGCAAAAGACAAGTAAAACAGCAAATGCTGGCTGGGTCAAGCAGTTGAATTCTTTCAGCTGCATTCTTTCCCCATAATTTCTTAAGATTTGGATGTGTATATTGATCTTTTTTTCTGTTCTAATATTCCAAGTATGGATGAGGCATAGGAAGGGAAGAATCATACCAGTAGCACCTACTGCTACCAAGTGTTTGGATGACATTAAGGCGAGCTTTCAGTTGCACTGGAGCATAACTCTTGCAGCTGTGATATAGGGGAAGTACAGACAGGAGAGGAAATCAATGGCCTGGTTAAGAAAATTAATCTTTGCCCGGGTTTCCAAGGCAACACAGATAAGGAAAGGAGTAACTGCCATGCTTAGAAAATGAGTTCGTTGTATTCAAGGGGAAAATTGCTCTAGGAAAATCAAAAAGGTTCTCAAGCAATAAAATAAAATAATTTTTTATTCCAGTTTTCTTTTTATACCCCGCTGAAACTACTCATGTAGAGAAGAAACCGTGAAACCTAGGTGGGAAAGCCACTCTGAAGCAAGTCAAATAATTTACCACATGGACACTCTTAACCATTCCTTAAGTAGTTTGTTTCTAGCACAGAGGGAGGTGTCTTGTATTTACTGTGAACAAGGGCTGAGTCTTCATGGCAATTTAGATGCTCTTAGCAGAATATCAGTTCTGTTGTTTGAGTGTATTCTTATTATATGTAGACAATTAAAATGTCTGCCAAAAATATTTGACTTTTGACGCGTTCACAGTATTTTAGGATCTAACTGAAACAAACAATACCAAAAGGCTGAGGAAGAGGATCTTGTAGCTGTTGCTTATTCCTTACCTCAGTAATCAGGGTCTTGCTAAGGATCCTACTTACTCAGTTTTTATACTCACACACACACATATGTATATTGGTTTTATACCATTTTAAGCTAATATATTTGCAAATCCTGGTCAGTTAGTAGAAATACCAAAAGCTGTTAGAAACGTTGCCATTGATGCAGTGGAGCTCCTGTAAGCATTTCACCACTGGTAGGCCTTGCTGATCTGTATTTTAAGATAATCTCATGATTTTCATTTGTTTGATTGTTTTTAACCTTTCCTAGAGTATTTTTATTCATTTTAATGACTGTTTCTAGACTAAGATCAGCTTCTGTCCCCATTTTCCTTAAAAAAAATTAGGTCTGTTCCAAAAGAGCATCATAAAATAGGTGAAAACGGGATCCAGTGCCTAAAGACTTAAGTAGAAGTGAAAGATTTGGCAAGGAGGTGGCTATAAAACTTCTTCTGGACTTGTGCTTTCTGCCTACTCTCCCAAATCTCCCTTAGTTTTCTTCAACAGATGCTCTGTGAGCCAGTGCCCCTGACTTTCTTCAGGCAAAATAGAACTGCAGCATTCTCCTGGCTAAGTTTTTATAGGCTCTATTTATTGTCTGATTTCTTATAACAAAAAGAAAGATAAAGCAACCCAGTAGTGCTTCTGACTGCTGTTGATTTAAGACTGTGTAACCAAACACCAGCCATAGCAGTGCTGCATGATTGGGAAGCTTTCAAGAAAAAAATTCAAACTTCTAGTGTGTCTGATGGAGTTAGATGAGAGGATTTATTACATGTACTCTCTTCTTGGGCTTTGCAGTTTGTGGCTAAAGGTCCCTGAAAAATCTGTTTTCTTCTGCAGAAGTATGGATGAAGTGGTCTTGGCGGAAGCTTTTACTCTCCTGTGTGGATTTTTATGAAAAGACAACTGTTTGATTGTGAATCATAAATATGATTTTTAAAATATTCTTTTTCTTGCGTCCTTGCATTGTTCCTTGCCTTTACTTTCTTTTGGTCTCAGATGAGGCTCACAAGATGATGTTTAGGTCTCTCACATATTTTCCTTTGCATGTTTTCCTTTTGACATCATTATTGTTACAGAAAGTAATGGAAAGACAGTTGCAAAAGGACTTCTTGGGAAAAGACAGAGAAGGGAAAAAGTGGCAAACTGACATTTTTATTATCTTTGAGGGCAAGAAAAGATTTAAATAGAAGATTTTGTTTTTGCTAAAATCTTAATTGATGCAAAACTTGCTGTATTTTACAATGTCTGGAATCCTGCTTTTCTGTTGGAAAGCTCTCAGCTGAAGAACCTTCAGAAGCTCCTTCTGTGGTTTACATCACATGTCTTTTCTCCACTGTGGCAGCTGGACAGAGCTCCCATCCATGTGGATGCTTCAGCATGCTTTTCCATCTCCCAGTCATTAGTGACTTAGCGTGACAGACGTCAGTCTGGCGGAGCTCACCGCTGGATTACGGGGAGGGTGACCTTATCCCAGCCTTCCTTCTCCAGCTTTGTTAGCACTGCCTGACAAACCACCAGTCACCTCCAGCTGACAGGAGCTGACTTGCTCTTTTACCTGTAAAAGCTTGGATCTTAACAGGGCAAGGAGGAAATGCTTTTGTTCATACACATCACCTGTCCATGGATAAATATGGGATTGGAGTCTGTGTGGTCACACTTGCCAAGTGTCTTTAATAATGGATACAGATCTTAAGCTGGAATAGTGTGACCTGGGGAGTAGGGAAGGGCTGTTGGGCTATTTTGCTTGCTTGTTTATTTCCAATTAAATAGAAATCCCATCTGTAATGGGATTATAGTATTTGCTGAGAATGCCTGTGGGCTTTTAAAGCATTGACTTTCTGACATCACTGAAAATGGGAAATGGGATGCTGGCTCGCTGCAGTGCATGGAAAATGTCTGAATAATTGAGCCTTTAATGGGCTGAGCTTATGATTATGTTAACTGTAGCTGAGCTATATGGTGGAAATGGGCAGGGTGTGTAGGAAGAAATTCTCCCCTGTGAGGGTGGTGTGGCCCTGGCACAGGTTGCCCAGAGAAGCTGTGGCTGCCCCTGGATCCCTGGAAGTGTCCCAGGCCAGGCTGGACGGGGCTTGGAGCAACCTGGGGTAGTGGGAGGTGTCCCTGCCGATGGCAGGGGGGGGGACTGGATGGGCTTTACGGTCCCTTCCAACCCAAGCCATTCTGTTCCTCTGTGTGTATAGGAAGGAAGAGAGAGAGAGAGGAAGGGAGAGAGAAAGAGGAAGAGAGTGAAAGAGAAGACTAGAGGGGGCAAAAAAGGAGGAGTGGAATTGCAGGAAAGGAAGACAAACTGGGGAGAAACATCTTGTTCATTCCCTTGCTTGCTCACGGCCTGGGCAGAAGGAGGAAATGCTGTGTCTAATAAGGAGCCTCCAAACAATGCTCTGGGAAACAACAGCGAGGTAATAGGGCTAAAGATTCGGGTCACCTCAGCTGCCCCAGTGACGCTGCTGGTTTGCCAGAGCCGAGAGCTTAGGGATCAAAGGAGACACTGCCTGCACAAAGGTCTCCCTGAACGACCCCAGGGGACAGCTTGTGGACTGCAGTGAGGTGACATGTGATTGAATGGAGTTCCTTGCTAAGCAGGGTGTCACTTTGATTCAAAAAGGATCAGGATCAGTCAGGTTTGTGCACGTGCTTGAAGGAAATGTCACGCACAGGAAGGTGCTGGGAGGGGGCATCTTGGTGGTCTTGCACTGTCTGTATTTTGGCAAATCAACTCCAGGTCACAGTGATGAATCCACATGTCTAAAGCAGAAAACATCTTTTTCCCACTGGGACCCACAAGCCCACAGTATTTGCCAATCCTGTAAGACATCCACACTATGCCACCAATCAGGCTTATAACTTCCTGTGTCATTTGGCCTTCCCCTGGAAAAATGGAGACATGGATCACTGAAGTTGGAGACCTCACCTTCTAATTTGATCCCAAGAGGTTTAGTTTGACCATGTGCCCCAAGGCAGCTGTTCTGCAGAGAAGGAATTGAGGGTGGTAGAGGGAGTTACAAACCCACTGCTGATCAACAAGGGTCTGCTGGGGTTGAGAAGGGAAATATCACATGAGAGTGTGTAAGAGGAGCATTGTCTGAAAAAGTGCAATGCATCTGCTCTGCTCAGCATTAGTAGGACTCGGTCCAGCTTAGAATGCTACATTTAAGGAAAGACATGGGCTCAAGCAGTGAGGGTGGTCAGAGATCTAAGAAATACAATTCTTATGGAAAGGTTAAAACGACCCAAATTCTCTCAGTTTAAAAGCAACTGAAGGAAGGAGAGTTGGACATAAATCTGAAGGCCTTAAAAAGCTGCTGCAAAAAGAAAGGAAAACAGTATGTCCTCTATGTCCACAGTGGATAATAGAATAAAAAAGACTCTAATTATATCAAGGGAGATTTGGGTTGATTTTGGAAAAGCTGTAAATGTAATTAAGCCTTGGGAAACAAATCCAAAACACAGAGGGAGCACATGGAATACCACTAGAGACTTTTAAGAGTAAGTTTGACTGGAACCAACTGGAAGCAATTGTATTGACAGAACTGATCCTGCAGTCAGAGCGTAGTTAAGACAGTCTCTTTAGGGTCCTGTTTCTTTGCTTTTTGATCTAATTTTAATTTTGTCAAGACAACTTTGAGTTTTGATCCTGCCTTCCAGAGCATCTGCAATAGCTTTGCAAATTTTGTAAGCAAAGTTTCGCTATTCTCATGGCAGTCATTGGATCAAGATGTAACTTCTAGACTCACCCAAAATGATAGGATCCCACTTGCAAAACCCCTCAGGTCTGATAGCAAATCGTCTCCTGATGGCTGCATTTGGAGGGGAATTTTTTCAGTGAGTTGCACATCCAAGACTTGGTAGCTACACTCCAAGTGATAGTTGCTTATGAGAATGTCCTGTGGGAATGTGCCTCACCAAGGGAAGGGAAGAAACCTCTGTGGCTTCCCCACCTGCCACTGGGCCACTCGGCCCATCAAGGAAGTGCATTGCCTTGACATAACTTGCTGCTTTTTTAGAATGAACCTGCCCTCTTGTCTCAGATTTGTTTGTGTGTGAGTTTTCAAGGGACTAAAGGCTGGCTGAGGGATACATTACCTCAGGTTTCCTTTTGCCTTTTATTTTTAAAGACAGTGGTGTGTTTCCTCAACATGCTGCAGGTCAAATCCTGTTCTAGCAAGCTTAGGTAAACAGCCCATATCCCTGAAAGGACACAACACATACTCTGCTGGATTGCAGAGGCCCCATGGAGTGAGCTGTGCAAAATAAGGGAATGGTTCTGAGAGGTCCTGGGTGGGAATGAGGCAAGGCCAAGACTGCACTAATGTTGTAACGGCACAATGGTTGTGCACACTTTTGGGGCAAAGTCAGTAAAACTTGTGTTTTCTGCTCTGCTGTAAATATTTAAAAGGAAATACGAGTGTTTACATGTCCTGGGAGTGGATCTGGCACTTTCAAGGGTGCAATCCTGAATCAGACAGAAAACAAATCACGAGGAGGAGGGGCAGTGTTTAGCAGTCCTCCTGACTATGGGAAAAGTGACCTTTCCAGAGGACAGGTGTCAGCCTGCCCTGTGTCCCCAGGCAGGTATCCCACTTGGTAGGGGTTGTCTGCTCAGCTCTGTGTCAACAAGACACAGCCACTGCTCCCTGGAAAGCTGCCAGCACAGCCTTCACCCAGGCAAGACAGAAACTCATGTCTTTGAACTCCTACCTCCTCTGTCCAGGCTGGTTTTTACGACCTTGCTGATTTTGTGGCCGGGTTGACATCAGGATGCGGGTCATTCAAACACATTGATTTCAGGTGGTTAAAAACATCAGCACAATATTAGCACAAGGAGTAGGTTAAGTGTGAAGCAGAGGGAACACTCTGTGCAGCCTTGAGAAGGGCACAGAAATAGACCCTTAGTAACTCCCCCAAACTGTAGGTACTATTTGTCTATAGTGTACAAAACAAGGGGTGGTAGGTAGCACAGGTCAATCATTATTGAAGTAGATCCAATTTTATTCAGTACACCAGATTTTTCCCATTCATCACATGTTCAAAGGACACTGTGAAAGTAGCTGACAACAAACTGACTAAAGATATGGAAATGTGAGATTTCCATCCATCTCTCTACCTAAGTGTAGAGTAGCTTTATATAAACTTCTATAAAATAAAATAAACTGGCTAGTGGTTTGGGGAAGTTCTTCCAATAAACAGAAGAAACCATATTTCTGTTTAGCCTGCATTCAAGACAAGTATTCCAACAGGGATAATCTGTGATTGCTCAGAAAGAGCAAACTTCTGATTTGCTCTGAGGAGTCTGTGCTCATATTTCCCCTTGTCTTTGTGTAGATCTATTTATGCTTATTCGCTTGATTTAATAGCACTGCTTGCTATAACATGTAGGTGTTTTTATGGCATTTATTATATGCTTTTTGTATGTCTGGCTTCATTTCTCCCTGGAGTACAACTCCCTAAGGACAAAGCAGGTAGCCTTTCCCCCCTGAGGGGCGTGGGGTGTCCTTAGGGCCACTCAGTTCTGGCTTCCAGGCTGCCAAAAAGAAGCAATTTCCAAATATTGTGGAAACCTCCTGCTGCTCCCGGCCTGGGAAATGGTGCTGTGTGTCACTGCTGCCTGGAATGTGCTCTGCCTGCCCTCCTTCCCTCCAGTCCTACAGCCTGACTGCCTTTCCTTGGTGCTTCCTGCATCTCAGGATGGCAGGAATGAGGTGGCCTCTCCACCAACATTTTCACATGTAGCACTTGTTCATCAGTAAATCTATTGTGACAGACAAGGTAATGGCACTGGGATCAAAGATACCATCAGCCTGAAGAGCTGAGTAGCATTTTAATGTCTGTAACTCTATAGTGGAGGTGTTTTAGCCCCTGTTTTTTGGGGGCCAAAGCTGCTTATAGGTACATCTATCTATAGAACGCTCTTGGACAAGAGGCCTGTGTTCAGGCCCTCCTGAAAGTCCTCTGAGGAGGAACAGTGACTGGATTCAGCCTGGACACAGAGACAATCATGTGAGGCACAGCTGGATCTGCCTGCACCAGAGGGGTCCGGGCCAGGCTCAGCCAGAACCGGGAGTTGTTACCACGTGTGCTCAGGGTGGTTTGTAGCGTGATGAGCTACTGGCAGCATATTTCACGTGGAAACACCTCCATGGCTCACTGATCTTGTTCTGGAGTGACTATCAATATGTAAACCAAGCCTGAATTGTACTTTGAATGCTCCAAAGGAGGTCACCAAGACTGCAGTGGGTTAAAAATTTACTTTTGTAAAAGGCATGACACATTATATAGGCCATGTGCACCAGATGAGGCAGGCAGACAAAATACACAAGGCTTTCAGTCTGATGAAATACAGCAATATTTGTTGTGTTGCAGAAAAGCAACTCAGAAAACTTTTATTTTTCTGTTGCAAAAATAGAATTTAATTAGTTATATAAGGATATTCCTTTTACTACATAAGTACAAATCTAAAGCAATCTAAGTCTTACAGAGGAAGTCCCTTATTTGGCAGAAGGAGCCTTGAACATGGTGCTGGTTCTAGCTGTTATGGAAATACATTGGGTAGTAAATCAAAGTTAACAACACTTACTGAAAGGTTTTCTTCACTGTTTCCCCTTCTGAGACACAGCTGGACATCAAAACCATGGCAGTGAGTGCTCATAGCCATTGGTGTGTGTTTCCTTGGTGTTTGCAAGGCAGGATCTCCTGAAAGCCTGGGCACCAGTTGCTGAGACCCCTACTCATTCTCAGTACCAGCTAGTTCATATTTACTGGCTCTAACCCTGGAGAGATGCTGGTAATGAGCCCTGGGCTGGGACTGGGGTGAGGATCAGGCACAGAACACTCACAGGAGCTCACTTTGAGTCAAGCCACTGACAATTCCAACGGGCTTCTCCTGCAGACCTAGTGCTCAGGGTGGGAGTGGTCACAGAAGTGTATCACAGCACACAAGGGAAGTGTTAAGGGGCCCACTCTTGCATTCCTTGAGCCTGAAAATTCAGTCTAAGCCTGGCAGCAGTGCCCCTGAAGTGGCACAATGTGGCATTTGTGCATCTAGTCTGAGCAGAGGCGGGTGAAAACCTCATTTAAAAGTCTGCACTTTTTAAAAAAGGGTGGAAGAGACTTGGGTGTAGATCTGAAGTCAATATCAAAATCACCATGGACTTAAATCCTGTGTGGAGCCTTATCTTAACTTGCTAAGATTTTTGTCTGTCCCTAAGGAGCTTGATAAAGTGAGGAAGGCCAGTGCAGGGCATTCCTGATCAGACCTTTTCTACGCTTAAAGGGTAAATAGAAAGAAACAGAGGTTTGTGTGGGAGTTTAGATCTTATTGCATGAATGTCCTCAGAGGAAGAACAAACAGAGCTCAGACAAATGTTTGCAGATTTATTTTAGTGGCCTAAATGAAACTAGAATTCCAAGCAACCGGCCCTAATTTATTATGTTCATAATATAGTGAAGGCTTTTTTTCACAGCAAATGTTTTCTTTGTTATATTGATATAAATGACTGTGTTGGTCCCAGAAGGAAGATATTTTCAGAGTCTGATGGTTTCTTTTAGAACAGTGCATTGCAATCTCTCGTGGGGTTACTCTGCTGATGAGCCCGGCTGGCTTTGGGGAGAAATTGTTAGTGCAGCTGAAGCACAAGCCCAGAAAAATAGTCTATGAACAGTTTATCTGAAGTGATGTTAGTTGAATTTAAACACTGTTATTGAGGGAGGAAGGGAAGGAACATTGTGATCCATTGTCCATCAGTTACTTTGAGTTGGAAGGATAGAAACAGCACAGATTTTGGGGAGATTTATTGTCCTGCTCTTCTTCCCTCTTCCTACAGTAAAGTTTGCAGTTTCCAGAGAATGTCAAACTTTAAATATGCTGGCTAGAGAGTGGGCTGCTGCTGTTCTTTTCTGGGAGAGCTTTTCATTTGGGATCACATTTTCCTAACTAGAGATACAAGCAGTTCAAATTAGAAAGAAATAATTTAGTGTTTAAAGCCTGGGGGTTTATTAAATGATTGGTTTTGTCCTGGTAAGACCTTTCTGTTTTGCTGTTGATGATTTATTTTATTATGGATTGCAGCGTTAATAAGTTGCAAGATTACCTGGCAAATGGAATAGATAGTTCAATTTAACATCTTAGGAAAATATCAAAACAAATCAACATTAGAGACTTTGATACACAGGGTCATTGATTCATCTGCTAAAGCTGACAACAAACAAGTGACTCATGCTACAATGCAATAGCTCAGATATTTGACCAACTGCTCAAGCAGTGTTACAGAATGGTTGTGTGTCCCCCTAAACCCATGGTGGGATTGGCCCCCTCTCATTCAGGTGTAGAGTGTTGTGATTTGGATCAGAGTTACAGCCTTAACTCTTCGAAAACCAGCCCAAAACCCAGCACAGGCTGCCCAGGGCAGTGCTGGACTCACCATCCCTGGAAGTGTTCAGTAAACATGTGGATGAGGCACTTGGGGACAGCATTTGGTGGTGCTGGGGTGACAGTTGGACTTGATGATCTGAAGTTTCAACCTTAACAATTCTATAATTCTGTCATTCTCTAAAAATGAAATCAAATCCCCCATAGATTGGAAGTGAAGCTCCTGAATTTTGGCTTTTTTGCAGGCTTATTCTGTGACATTGATCAAATTTCCCAAAGGACTGTGGTTTGTGAAAGTCATGACTTATGGTCTTATGACTAAAATCTGCCTTTGGAGAAGAGGGGAGTAACAGGAATCCAAGAGAAAATAGCACTTCCTGGAAAGCAGGTGCATCTGGGATGCTTCAGTAGGACTCCAGCTCTCACTTCCAAGCTGTTTCTATCAAGAAGCCCCCAGGGGAAGGAGGCAGTACTGGTGCTTTACTGTTCTCAGGAGAAATACATCGTGCAGCACACAGTGACTGAGCTGAGCAGAGGTGCTTGTTGGGCAGGAGTTCTGCATCTGCTGCACACCCTCTGTCCAGGAGGGGTGCCAGGATCCTTCATGATGCATTCTGTGCAAGATGGAATTTCTTTTCCCCCTCTAAACCGTTAAAGAGCCCTGTGTTTTCATCTTCCTCACTCTGACATCTACATCTTAGTTGTCCTACTAAGCCCAGTGTTTCACTGGTCACCAGTCACAAATGGGGAGGTTGTGGGTGTTTGAAAGGCTGATATAGAGTCTAATTGGTGTTTAGAAAGTGAATCTCTTTGAAAATAATAAATTAAATCAGGATCTGAGCATCACAATAAAATGGCAACTAGCTACTACATCAAGCTATGGACCCCATCTGGTTTAAGGACAATAAGTAAGCCTGAAACTGCACTGGGAATCCAGCTGATATGGAAATGGACTCTAAATTGAGAATGGGTTTCCTGCTGCTTGTGCTGAGGCTAGGGGGATCCAGTGTTGCCATGATGGGAACTTGTCACTTAAACGCTCGTTTTAGTAGTGATGAGGATTTGTGCCAGATAGATTCCTTCTAGATTCAAATTCCCCCCCCGAAAAAAAAAGATGTTACATGTCTTGTTACTCATCCCTTCCTTCTTGCCCTTGGATAGGACTGTGTAGTATCTGCTGCTTTTTCAGTCCTTGTGGGAATGATTGATGGGCCATTAGCCAAAACCACAGATCAAATCTATCCCTTTGAAATGGACACTACAAACCTGGAGGCTGAGTCCTCCTCAGTGTAATACTCTTACAACAGCAGGATTTTCCTGAACCTCTGTGTTCATGCTAAATCTAGAAACAGAGTTAGGTATGGTCTAAAACTGAGATTACTTCCAGCTGCAAATCTGGACTTCAGATCTACCCCATAGCTTGGTCTGAGTTGCTCTGTTGCAACACTAAATTTTATCAGTCCTACAGTTGGTGCTATTCTGGAAATCAGTCAGGATTGTGTTTATCCTAAACTTGATCCACAGGTTTTTGTGTGGCCATGGGGGATAATGGACAGCAGATGATGACTTAATTGGTAAGACATGCCAGGGCACACTTCTGTGTCAAAATTATACCAAAATGGCCCTTAAAGGCCACCTTCTGCTGCCTTCTCTGTTTTGAGGCCATGTGAGGTGTGTTCTAAAGATCCACCCCAGCAGAACTTCTTGTTTCCAGGCTTTAAAACTGGCTCTGGGAACACTTCACACTTCTGCTCTCTCACAGTAGCATGAGTTCTTGTTTTCTCTTCATCTTAAACCTGGCAGCAGTGAACTGCATTGAGTCCTGGGACTACAGCAGCAGGCAGAGAACTGAAAACTGCCCCATTTCTGGGAAAACTTGTGCATCTGAGTACTCAGCACAGAGTACAAACCTGTGCTCATCTCATGTCCAGGTCCAGAGGGGAACATACAGACATGTCCAGCTCCCTTGCATTGTTTAACAGAATAGATCCAAAGTGCCACAATATAAACAATTTAATATCCTTCACTCGCTTATAGTATTCTGGTACATGAATATTTTAATACACTCAATTTTAAGGGCCAATTCAATTTCAACAAGTATCAAAGAAGATGGCTTCTGAACTAAAAAACTCTTTTATTGTCTCTTTTTCATGTTGCATAATGAAGATCATAGACACTATTGAGCTTAGATTGTGGTAGTTATCTTCCGAATATACTGCTATATAACTCAATAAAATGGTGTAAGGTTGGAGCAAGGCTAAAAATTCAGCAGAAGGATGAATCTGATATGTGACTTTATTATGATGATACATTACTGATATGTATTGCAATAAAGACTTTTTTTACTATAAAGTCATACAATTGAAATGATAAAAGGTGACTTTTTTGTCATTTATATATTAAAAGCTTTAAAGCTTTGTGCCAGCCAGGTTTCTGCAATGTTTTCAACATTCTGATAATGTTGTATCAAGCAGTTCAAAGGAAACAGTGATAGACTGGCATTGCTGGAACTAGTGAGAGACTATGTATCAGTATCTATTTTATTTATATATCAGTATATGAACTCTGACTCTTCATGGTGATAAGCTAAAGCCAGACTTAATACCAGAAGTCCAGCATAAGCTATTCTTGCCACAGCATTACCTTACACTGCTGAATTAAACCTTAGGTCACTGTTCCAGTCACTGGGACTGCTGAAAAAGAACTAAAACCCAATACAAAGGTAAGAAAGCCCAGAGAAGAAACTGGATATATTAAAGGGAATTTCAGTTGAATTGTTACTTTACAAAGGGCAAAATAATTAAGGGAATGTTGGAGACCTACGAGTACTTTTTCTGGCAGGGTGTTCAGACCTAATCCCACAAGCCCTTGGCCACGTAAATAATCCTGCCTCACACAAGGAGCATCACCTGATGTCAATTAATGGTTTGCAGGGGACAGGATTACTCACATGACTAATTGTCCATTTACTTTAATTAGTCTCTCTCTCTCTTTTTTTTAATTGTTTTCAAATATTAGGAGTAACTTCCCCAGTATTTCTGTTTGCACATCCATTTTGATCAACATAGCAGGTGAAATACATACATTGGCACACAAATTTATGGTGCATTTTAATTCTGTGTAATTGTAACAGCTGTTAAAACCATTCTATAAAAATGCACAGTCACAGGGACAACGACCCCAGGTGCTCTAAGCATCCTGGATGGAGCAAAACTGATCATCTGTTGAACAAGTTCATACCTTTTTTTTCCCCCCTCTCACAACTAATTGCAGTTAATCCATATAAAATCAAGGGAACTAAAGTGTAACTAGACAGAATAAATGAGAGTGATCTCATATTGATATCTAAGATCTACTAATAAGGAGGAGAAAATTACAAAGGGCCCTTTGTGCACCAATTTTGATATGAATTTAAATCAGGGACCAGAGAAAGCCTTGCTAAAGTGGGATCCATCTCTGTTGTGCAGGAGTCAGCCTGGGGGTACATCTGCTGTTTGCAACATAGCTCTTGAGTGGCCTTGGTCCCAGGAATTCCTTATCCCTGTGGGATGCTCTCTAATGCTGTGCTAGTGACATTCAGATGGATACTTTCACTGGGAACAGTATGAGCTGATTTGGGATGTTTCTCCTGGGTGATTACAGTTATCCTGGCTGGAGGAAAGGGCAGAACAAGACTTGATGCTTTCTTATAACTTATGGGAAACAGACTCCAACCGGGATAAATTGAATGTGAAATGTATTGGTTCTCTAAGGGTGTTTAGTTGCCCTACATGTAAAAAATCATGAAGAACTAGTTCTAAATAATGTTTTGAGACAGAATGCACGTGTCAGTACTGAAGGAGCTTACTTCTTCAAAGAATAAAAATAAACCCACAAACATACATATTCATAAGTAACTGGAGAAGCATGAACCTTCTGAATGGCTCTGGCATTGTCACCTTAAAGCCACAAACTTTAAAGGCAATACCTGCAACACTTCCAGGATGAATGAAAGAAGAAGAAGAAATTACTCTTTATTTCACAGACCAGCAAGCTAAGTCAGAGTAATTTACGCCTCTGTCATATCAAGACTGTAGTACTGTAAAATTGTTGCAGAGGAGAGCAACCCTTGGAAAATACACCAGATCTGCCTGTTCTAATCTATAGTCATCCATGTTGGAGGGGAAACACAAGCACAGTGTGACCACAGGAACCTTGTGCCTTACACTTACTTTTATCAGACTTCAGATCCTCTGGATGATTACTGAAATCCTCCAGAACCTGTCCCCAGCCTGTGGATGAACATGATTCTCATGCCATGTCACAGTTCATTTTTGTCTTTGTTTAATAACTGCTTCTTTGCCTTTTACAAATTGCTCTTCAAAACCTTTGTTCTGGCCTGCCCTAATGTTTTATTTTTGTTTTGTGTTTTACCTTTAACCTGCTAAAGTTTGCAGTGTGTCCTGTTGTCTTCATTTGACCCAATATTTGTGGTCTTTCCAAATATGTGAGATAGGAATTGTGCAAACAACTGTACAATGTGAATTTCTGTTGATTTTCTTTCTTCCTTGTCTTGGTTTAACCTCTCTGTGTAGTGCTTGTTTGGAGACTGTAGAGGGAAGGAAAGTACATTGAAGTCTTCAGTGTTTTGTTTCCAAACAATCTGTAGGACATCAGATATGTTATTAAACTCTTTGAAAACATTAAGTTTATTAGTCGACTTTGAAAACAACTGGTACAGACTGTCAGTGTTAGTATTTCCTTTCTGGTTAATGTTGGGGTTATGTTGGGAATGTCAGGACTTCTGGATACTTCATTATCTTTGACGGCTACTCTGCCAGTATCATGTATTCATATTTAAAAAATAAATAAAAATCCTACTCGAGCAGGAAATGAGTTTCCTTATCAGATCAGACAGGTGAACAGTCCTGCTTTTAACATGGGAATGCAAATCCCTGCACAAACTCAAGGAGTTAAAAATCTAAGGGAGGTCAGAACTGCAAGGTGTTCCAAAGAACTATTATATTTGTGGAAGGTATTGCTGTAACCTGTGAATGGAGACACCCTTTGGGCTCAGTAGAAGGAGAGAAGTCTCCAAGTTGATGCTTTGCGTAACTCAGGAGGCTGTAATGATGATACAGAGAGCTTCAGCTCCTGTGTTAAGCTAAGAATGGCTGGTTTGTCCAACAAGATGTTCTGTAGGTTTTTGTTCTTCCTTTACTTCAGTCCAGAAATGTGGTCAATAAATAGGTGTTTATTTTCTCCTAATTCTTCTACTCCTGTAGAAAAGCTTGCACTGGATTCCACCATGGTGAAGATTTTATGTTTGGGGTGTTTTTTCTAGCCGAACCTTAGCTCAACCACTAGAGAAAATAAAAATAACAACTGTTTCTTTTGGGACGCAGGTTCAGCTGCTAGAAAATTAACAAACCAATCCTTGGGGGGATTGGGAGTAAAAGGAACAACATATCCCCACTGTTGGAAGAAACCAAAGTCAGGTGAGGGTAATCCATTGTTTGGCACGAGGCTTCCAGGACCCTGTGCCATTCGGGTTTAGCTCTGCCATAATTTTCCACTTTCCATGACTGTTCTTACTGATCCTAGTTGTTCACTGGCGTCATTTGCTGCCATTCATTCCTTTGTTCCAATAAATAGACATGTAAACCGATGAGGATTAGGTCTTTTCCAGCCCTTGGTGGCCGCCAGGCTTTGAACTCCTGAGCTGGCTGACGGGGCCCAAACGCTGATTGCTGCTGTCCATGACTCGACTAAGTGTTTGAATACAAATCATTAAGTGGTTTATTAGTCCTTTCCACCCTGCTAAACAAAAGCTAGTGTCTTTGCCAAGCCTTGTAGTGCAAGTTTTTGTGTGTGCCCAGTCATCCTTATGCTGGACAAACCTTGGGAGTTTCATGCAAACAAGGCAGAATTACCATTGTATCAGCAAGCAGAATCTGCTGCCGTCTGTCTCCTAAAAAGCACCGTGGAAGGTCTGTTGTGTCAGTGCCCCTGCCTCGGGGCAGAGAGACACGAGAGGGCAGGCACACGAGCACAGAGTGGCATTTCTCTCTTCTCTCTGGGTGTCCATGGACATTCTGCTGGATCCTGCAGAGCCCAGGCTGTTAAATGGCTCCAGTGTGGTGCTCGGTCCGTGACCGCTTGGAGCTCACCGGTGTCGGGATGTGACCATTGCCCCGCAGCCTCTGGGAGCCAGAGGACCTTCAGGTTCCCAGCTGGCAGGCACCTCCCTGCTCTCTGACCAGGAATCCTTCGCCCAGGACTCGCAGTGTGTGCAGCCAGCAGCTCTCCCAGGGCACTAGGGCTGGGTGAGAGGAGAAGCTATCGCTGTCTCTTCTCACTGAATGGTTTGGGTTGGGAGAGAACTTCAAACTCATCCAGTTCCACCCCTTCCATGGACAGGGACACCTTTCACTAGACCAGGCTGCTCCAAGCCCTGTCTAGCCTGGCCTCCTGCAATGAGGACAAGAGGTGCCTCTGCTGTGTTGCTGCCCTGACTGTGCCTTCCTCAGGCTGCCTTTGATCCTCACACAGTCAGGGATCAGGTGAATCTGGGCTGGACCTGGACCTTAACCTTTTCAGGGCTTGATAACAGCCCTGAACCACTGTTAAGAAATTGCAAGTTAATGCCAATTACTTCCTCAGGTATTTACCTTGCTGAAGATAACCAGAGGTTATTACCTGAACTTGTTATTCTGACTTTGCTGCAGAAAGAAGGTGCAAGTTGAGCAAGATAAAGCAGTATATTGTACTGATAATTCAAATTACGGCGGTGCATTTCTTTTTAACCCACTTAGAAAGAATTGCATAAGAATGCAGCACAGGCAGGAAGTTTCAATTTTTTTTTAGTTTTCAAAATCTTTCTCACTGCACTCCAATGGAAATTACTTGTTTTCAAAACTGTAATAGCAACGTGTATTTATCAGTTGACCTTGAACTTAATTTTAATGAATAACGAAAGTTAACAGAATAGTGGCTCTTGATAATGTGTAAGAGACACCAGAAAAAAAGGGAAATGTTAGGTAAGGGAGGCACATAAAATCAGGTAATAATCATTAAAGAATCATGTTATTGCTGTTTACACTATTACTGGGAGCTAAACAAAGTTAATATTGCCTTTCAAAGCTTTCAAAATTAAGTCTAGTGGGATTTTTCTTAACTAGAGTGAAGGACAAAGATAAGCAAAATGGAAAACAGTCAAACTAAGGTCAGAGATTCAGGCCAATATAAAAGAAGGTAATTCAGTAGGATAGTGAACAGCGTGTGCTGGGGGTGGAAGAGGATGTGTCAATGGAGAAATAAGAAAAACATGGAAACATTATCAGAACTGTGTTCTTTATAAACTTTCTGCCCATTTCTGGCTTCCTTTCCATAATCTGGGTCTAACTGGTTAATCACTGCACACGGTGGTTGCCTGTGGCTTTGTTCCTGTGGCTGACTGCATTTTTAATTGTCAAGGGCACCTACAGCACTGTCCAGGACCGTTTTGCTCTGTTGCTACAAACCCAGATAAACAGAAGTGGAAGTTCCACTTGGAAAAACTCTGTTGTCCACAGAAAGGGAATTTTAAACCTTCACTCTTGACTAAGTCTGAGAAATTAACTCTGAATTTGCATTCTGCAACATTTCTTACAAGTTACTTATCAAATCAGGGAGCAAGGGACTTGGAACCAAACTTATTTGAGTTAATTAATTTTGACTAGCGAGCTGATATGTAAAGCAAGCTTATCAAAGAGCAAAAGTACACTTATTTTAAAAAGTACCCAAGAAAAATCTCAACCAGACACAGGTCAAGGAGGAGCAGTGTTTGTGGGTGAGCTGTGGTGTTTCACTGAGTGGGTGGCAGTCTCAGGGGAGGCAGGACGTCTGCAGAGCCCTCTACGCTGGGCAGTGAGGACACAGTGCAGCAAAGCCCTGATTCCATCTGTGCATGCCATGCACTCCCTCTTCTGGATATCTCGGAGTGGTTGTGCTGGTGGAATCTCCTCCCTGCTCTGCTGAGCCTAAAAGCTCAGCAGGGCTGAAGTTGTTCCTGCTGCTACTGGGCTCTGGTGCCCCAAATAGGAGCAGGCAAGCGCAGCCAGCAATACGAGGTCTGTGAGCTCCTGGGGGTTCTGACACAGCCACGAGCACGTGTGTTGTTATCATTTCTTTGGGGGGGCTTGTGTCTCTTAAAGGCTGTGGTAACACAAAGAACCTGACCAAGTCTGAGCAGGTGCTGTCGGAACCAGTGTTTTAGTGCTGACCACATCAAAGCTGGAAAATCTGGATCCACGTGCTGTGCCTGGCTTCTTCCAGTGCAGTGAGTCACACTGGAATAATAGTTTAAGTGCCCTAGAAGCCAGGCATCCAAACTTTTGATCACAACTCCAGCTCTGCAGCTCGGACTCATCGCTATGGAAACCCAATTTTCATTGAGGAAAGCAGCTGTGACCTTGCAGTTAGGTCACCTAAAAAAGATGGGGCTCTGCCCCATTCCCACCCCTGCCCCAGGCTGCCTGGCTGACCCTGTGGCTTGTCATCTGGCCTCTCCTTCTGTAGAACAAGGCTGACCACATTTCTGATATCCTGTGAGGAAAATGAAGCCACATTAAATCATAGAATCATGGAATGGTTTGGGTTGGAATGGGGCCTTAAAGCCCACCCAGTCCCATCCTCTCCCATGCGCAGGGACCCCTTGCACTATCCCAGGCTGCTCCAAGTCTCATCCAACCTGGCCTTGGACACTTCCGGACCTGGAGCAACATACTTGAGGTAATTTGATATCTGGCATTATGAGTCTTTAACACCTCTGTCAAAAAGAGAAACAAAAATTTCTATACAAAATATTTGTATTCATTACCTTAATTTATTTTGTTCACACTGATCAGGGAGGGGCTTCATAGTGTCCCTTCTTGTAACCTTTGTGCTGTTCCCCTGCCTCCCTCCAACCTCAACTGAGCAAAAAAACCCCAGCCCTCCATCCTTTCACTGCTTCTCCACCTGGAGCAGACTAATAAGGATTGCCTAATTAATTCCTTAGGGCTGGAGAACATACCCACCAATTTTTTCCCCCATCCAGGTATTTTGGATCTTTCCCCGCACACACCCAACACCTTTAGCTTCCTCCACTCTCCAACCCCCAGGAATCTTTAGTCATAAATGAAGAAAACAGAATTTTGGGTTAATCTGTTGTTTAGTCCCTTCCTTCCCACACCCCTTATGGGTGGGTTTACATGTATATTAAGGCTCATGAATCTCATATGCCCCCAAAATTGCAAAGCCATTGGTATCACTCTATTTTCCAAGTGTAATTGAAGCCTCAGAGTCCTGCTGGAGCCATGGAATTTCATTGCTAAGCATTGTGCTGCTGACAGAAGGGAATGCTTCAATTGGAAGCCCGTGAGATTTACAGGAATAAAGTAAAGCTTTGCTCTAGGTTTTCAAAAGCCCAAACTCTGCCTGTGCATCCATTATACATGACAGAATGATTATACTACCAAAAAAAAAATTAGATATCCAATCTTTTGTATTTTGGCTGCAGGCAGTTCAGCTCTGTCTGGTTCAGTGCACGTTGTGTGTTCTTCCTTTGGATACACAAAGAGCTCTAGGTTAGGGATGAAAGGGGCAGGGGGCTGGAATCACATCAGACTCTTTTCTCACTGTGTTTGGACAATGCAAGAACAGGCTCTGCACACACAGGAATCTCTGTGGATCATCAGTTGCTGTAGGCAAACTCAGTCCCCCATTGTTCTGATGCAAAATTAGAAATATTGGTTCATAATGTGTTGAAAGGTTTCTGTGCATCCTGAAAAAACGATGGAATAATCTAACACGTGGGCTGGGTTTTCACTGACGCATATATCCATCCTCTGCCGTCGGGGGTCAGGCCTGCTAAACCCACACAGGTTCCCAGATCAAGAGCTCCAGAATCTGGTGAGGATTATGTTGCTGAAATCCAACTGTTACCTGCCTGCTGATCAATTTACCTGCAATAAATGTTTATATGCAAGCAGGTGAATTGCTCAGTACTTTTAGCATGATAGAAACTTCTAAGAGCAGTGAAAACACAAGGCTCAGAAGAACCAGCCAAATGCTTCTACCCATCAGGACAACTCTGCTGGTGTTTGAAATGCTTCATGTCCTACAGATAAAACCAGGACAGCTGAGGATGCCTGAATGACAGAGCTGGGGGTCTTACAGATTAGCTGGTGTGACTAGAGAAATGTGTGATAAAATCACGTCCCATGAACTAGCAAGTATCCTGTACTATGTATCATGTATTATGAACTAGCAAGGCTGCATCCAGGTATACAAAAATCCCATATTCCACAGTGCTGGAGGATCACTTTCCTGCTTGTTTTTCTTTCAGCTGGTCTTACTGATCCATAGCTCCCTGTTGAGCCACTCGCTCAGGTCACACTGCAGGCAGCCCTGTGCCTGTGCAAGGCTTCAGCTCCTCCTTCCCAACCCTTTTCTTCCCCCAGCCCCTTCCCTCTGTCACGTGCATGGTTCTGTATATGCACACTTGTATCCATGTCCCCAGCAAAGCTCAGCTCCAAGCTTCACATTCCCAAACAGACTCAATGGGCCTGCAGGGATTTCTGCCACTTGTTTCACCCAGCTGCTCCTGCACAAGTGTTTATGGATGTCTTGCACCTATGGTAAGTGAAGGACAAGTGTTACACGTGCCAGCCTTGAAAGCTTTGAATCTTTTCCAGCAGAGAACTGAGTTTGTTCCAGATTTACCACTATCTCTTGCTTATGGTGTTGCCTGTTATTAAAGTGTTTTGAAATACAGTAGCACTCTTTTTTATTTTTGCTCCTGAGCTGGATTTACTGTGTGCACAGGTAACAGAATCTGTGGATCTGTGCTACAAATCACACGAGATGTGATCAGGGCTGCACAGATGATACACTGGACTTCTTTCTCCCTGCCTACTCTGTTACTAGAAATTATTATTTTCTTTTCTTCTTCTCTCCTTCATGCTCACCCCCAAGGATTTCTGTTTTCTTCACTCTGCTCTGCCCATGGGCTCTGTCTCCCTTTCTGAGGCCGAGGCTGCTTTGCCTGAGCCAAACCATCATGTGTGTGAGGAGAGGCTGGGGTGAATATGAAACTTTTGAATACAGCCTTTCTCCATTGACACCAGCTGCAGGTTAGCTCCTGACACCAGCAGGACCACATTTAGAACTCTTCAGGCTCTCAGAACCTGATTTTTGCAGTCTGTGAAACTCAGCTTGAAAAAGGGTGAGTTTCCTGCTCCCTAACACAGAGAGGAGCAGAGAGTTACATCACCCTCAGCTGCCTGAGCACTGAGGTGGTGACCTCTCCTAACTTCTGAACAGCTGTGAGGAGAAAAACAAAGCCCTCTTGCTGAGGAAGGAGGAGGAAGTGTAGGCTGTTTATGTGTAGTTATGGTTTCCTTTGTTTTTTCCTATTTTGTGTTGTGCCTGGTTTTTTTCCAAGTTGCAGAAAGCAGACTTTACAGGGCTGGCAATAATATTTACTGAATATGCTGGAAAAAATTGTTAACTTGATTTCTAGGGATTCAGGCTGTTCTTGCGTATTTCTGAAATCTGAATTCTATAGGAGATCTATAAGGGGCCCAAGACCTGTTATAGAATACAAATAGAATAGAATTGTACAGAACATAAAATGTTTTGGTTGCTTGAATGGCTAATTTCAGTCCAAGACAGGTAAAAAGGCCAGTTTCAAATTGAATGAGGTGTTCTCAAGCAGTGTGTAAATAAATTAGGAGAGCTGGGGTATACTCTTACACAGGCAGCACTTTTCTATCCAGAACCTTTGCTGGGCCAATTTTCAGATGTTTTTCTCTCTTGATGTACTCTGTTTATTGGTCTTTTGTGCCTCTGGTCAAAGGCCTCTCATCCCACTCCTCTCTCTAGTTCATGTCACATTTAGTTTATTTTCAGGTACTCGCTGGCACTGTATCTCCAAATGACATGTAGAATATCTCAAACATCAATGCTGGTCTTCAGTAATACATATCCTGATTTTCTGGGCTTCTCTTCAAGGGAGGGAGACCAGCCGGTTCTTTCTGGACTCTTCAAGCAGAGCTCAAGCACAGTAGGTCCCTTCCTTTCAATTACCTTCCTAGATCTGTTCTCTCTAAAGTTGCTGTTGTGCCTCACTGAGTCAGCAGCATTGTTATGTGCCTTCACTGCCAGCCAGGGGAGGGAGTTAATCTGACTGGAAAACTATTTATTGTTTCTCTCTGTTAATTAGCAGGTGGATCTTGGGCCTGCTCTGAGGGCAAGAATTGGGATAAGTGCCTTTTTTTTGCAGCATGGAATTTAAATTGGCTTAAGAGATTTATAATTGTCACACCTCTTCTCACTTTCACTCTTTTAAAAGAATGACCATAGGGAAATGTCTTCTTGCAGATGAATACAAGTTCCCTACACGGAGGAGAGGGACTTCTGCAGCCCACTGCTGATGGTTATCGAGTGCTGGCTGCTGTCAACATCACTGTAAGTCCTGTGTCTTTTTATGTTGCTATTTTCAAGCTCAAGTCTTCAACAATGTGGCTGCAATATTTTTTTTCAATGAAAATAGAGATTCTGTGTTCAGCAAGCTGTGAGCAAGTGAAAAGCAAGCAAGCCTGCAGCAGCTGGAAAGTGTGGTAACACTGGGGTGTTGTAATGCTGTTTGTAGAGCAGGAGGAAAAGGGTGTTGTGACACACAAGGGGAACAGACAGAGAGGCCTGCTGTGTGGTACACAGGTACACTGCTGAGCAGCCCTGCCAGGGTTGCCATCCCTTGTGCTTGCACGTGCTTTGTGGCTCTCTGCAGCCTCATTGTAGAAAGGATGTCAGATAAAGAGCTTAAAACCTGGATGCTTTCAAAAATAATAACTGCAAAATTGCTGCGTGTGTGAAATACAGAAAACCTTGGGAGGTGCACATGGGTAGTAAAACCCTCAGTCCTGGGGGAATTCCCTCTCTTCTGCCACTGAGCCAAGGGCTGAGTAAGGATGGCTTGAGGCACAGCTTTGAGCCCTTGTGTGTTGGCACAAGGTCAGTGGGGAGGAGTGCAGGGGGGAGTTTGCAAACTTGGCTTTCAGGTGATCTAAAGCCATTCTCCACCCATCTATGAAATAATCTGAGTTATTTACTTGGATATCAGTTAAAGTAAGTAATATCCCAGTGGTCTAATTCTCTCCTTTTAGTGACCTAATAGCAAATGAGGAGATTTGTTGAGATAACTCAGAAGGATTTTATTAGCCTAGTGCTCATGATACAGCCTTTTAGCAGAAATGGAAGGAGGTGGCCTAGGTCAGAGCTGTCCCAGGGTCCCTGAGCTCAGTGTCTCTTGGGGTTACATGTGCAGTGTTAACAGAGTCACAGAATCACAGACTGCTTGCAGATGTAAGGAACCCTGAAGATCATCTCATTCCAACCCCTGCCGTGGGCAGGGACACCTTCCACCAGAGAGCTGTATGCTTCCTGCCCAGGACAAATTAGTCCCATTTTTCATCTTTTAGGGTAATGCTTTCTTGAGGTGGATACCTGGATCTGTATTTTTGGAAGATCTAGGTTATTTAGTGCATCTTCTAAAGGCAGTGTATATCACACTGGTTTAGGAGGGAACTGAAGCCATGGTTCATCCCCTTTGTGCTTGCAGTGCCTTCCCAGGGAGGCTTACCCCAGATTGTGGAATTAAAACACAGTCCACCTTGGGATATAAAGCCAATGACCTGGAGCATTACTGTACTCTTTAAAGTGAATCTACAGCTCTGGGGACCATTTCTGTAGCACTAATTGTCCTTGTATTACATGTACATGCTCTCAAACAGCATCTGCCTCTGCTCTTGGAGCTCCAAATTAATCTTGGATCCTTTAGAGGGGGTGAACTGCACCTGGAGGGCTGTGGAATTGTACTGGTGTTAGTGCAGGCCATGGAAGAAAGTGCTGGCAGAAGAAAGGCTGTAACTCTTAAAGCTGCAATGGCCAGGCTGTTATTTTTCCCTGAGGATAAGCTGAAAGAAAGGAAATGTTTATGCTGGCTTTGAAATGTTTCAGTCCAGTCCCAAACCACTGGCCTCCTGAAAACAAAACGGAAATATGCCAGCACCTCCCTGAAAAAAGGCCATTCCCCAGGCATGTGCTAATACCAGCCAGTTTGCCTGAATACGCACAAATAATAAATAAAAAGAGCCACATGTCTGGTTGAATCACAGAGCAATTAGGAACCTTGAATGAAGGGTTGCAGATGCTGCCTTTGCAATTTATGGTTTGCACATTCCTGATCCTCCGCTTTATAAAGACTAAATGAGAGCATGAGGGCTGTCAGCATATCCTGGTTGCCATAATAGCTTTACTTTTAAGAGTTCTATTTTGAGTAACTGTTTAAATAGTGAAAGAGAGGAACTTCATGCTTTCTTGTTGAATCAGCAAAGCCTTGAAATCTCCTGTTGCTTTTCTTTTCAGTTATTTATAGCTCGTGTTGTCTCCTCCCCAACACTTCACTCTTGGATGCTGTAAATCCAGCTAAGAGTCACGCAAGACTACACAAGTCGTGATGATATTAATTACAAAGCCCCTGAACTTAAAGTTTTAGACTTTGATTGCCTGTGTCGCTTTGTTACTTCCTCTTGCTCCTGTTGCCTCAGTTCTGTTTCCAACCTGACCTGAGAGGTTTCCTCTTTCCCTCTGTTCTGAAGACAGCCAGGCAGCAGAAGTGCTCCCGCTGCTCAGTCCTGCTGCAGCTCCTGGCAGATTTTCGTGCAAGTTTATTTGTTTGGAGTAACAAACAGCCATGGATTTCTGCTCTGCCCTAGCAGAGTGGGATGAACAGTGGGCAGAGAAAATATTCATTGGAGTACTGACCTGTTCCTTGGAGTATTGACAGCTTTGTCTGACTGGAAAGGAATAGTTACACTGCAAATCGAGAGGTGCCCTCTGAACTTACTTGCTTTCTCTTAGCACTGGTGCTGTGGAACTGAGGATGTCTGTTGCTGTCTGTGGCATGTGGTGGCTGCCAGCATGCTGAGGAAGGATTTTGGACTGGGTGTCTTCCTCCTGTAGGCTGCAGGAGATGTCAAACTAAAGAACACAAAATGTAACTCAATCCTGAGAAGTGTGGGGCTTTTGTCTCCCCACAGGAAACTATCACTGGAGAAGTATTTCATGGTTTAAGGCAGGATTGCTATGGCCTTGCTGGGTTATTTTATTGCTGCAGTGGAAGGAAAGGAGTGGAGTGTGTAGGGCAGGATCTGACTCCGCTTTTGTAACTATTCCTGGCAGCAGGATCTGCAGTCCAGGTCTAAGTATTTCCTTTGGGTTTTCCATACCACCTCCCTCTTCCCATCTTAGGGTGGAAACAGAGCCATTCCTCAGCCATTGAATACCAAAGTCAAGTTTCCTATTAAGCTTCTGTGGTGGAAAGAAGGCTTCCTGCAAAGGGTCTGAAGTACAAAGGAGCCCCAGCAGGCACAGAGGCAAATCTGGCAGTGCAGCTCCAAGACCTGGAGGGATGGAGATGTGGGCATTTTACAGAGCTTTGCTCCAGGAGATCAAAAGTCAGCCCTTCAGCTGGGCTGGATTTGCATGTGCAAGTTATTCCCTAGCACTTTATTTTGCATATTCTCACATGGTATTTCTAACAAAACACGGAGCAGCTGATCCGAGGGGGTAGGAGCTTTGTTTGTGTCTCTCTTATCTCTTGGTACCTGCAAATAGAGGCAAATAGAGATTTTATGTTTCCCTAGCTACTCACAATGTTGTTCCCTAACCCAGTGTTTAACATGCTTTCAGGGTGATCCAGCAATAGGCAAATATTTTACCTTAATCCACTAAACTACTAATTTAAAAATAGCAAAACACCAGCTTCTGGGATTTAGTCACTGCAATTTTCCATCTGTTGTCAATTGTAATTGCAGGGCGCAAAAAGCTTGATTTGCAGGGGCAAAAATGCTGCTCATTCTGTTTCTTTTTAATCAGAAATTAAAAGCTTGCTTGCCTTTGTGTGGGCCATTTGTGGTGGCACAGCTCTGGGGCAGCACCAAGCTCAGAGTCCCCCCGGCTGGCACAGAGCCCTCAAGGAGCTCAGGGGATGTAGCCGACGGAATCCTCACCTTGCAGTAGTTCTGCCCCAAGCCAACTGTGCAGCTACTCACATACCCCTGCGGTTGGATCTTGTTTCTTAATGGGTTGTTTTGAAATGCAAATTCATCTACATTTAAACAGAACAGAACCCAAGTGTCCCCCAGCAGCGTCCAGGGAACCTCAGTTGCTCAGTTAGAAACTTCGGTTTTAAGGATGAAATGTCTTGTACCTAACTTAGCTATCTGAAAATTGTTTGTTTGTTTAGGGAAGGTAAACAGCTCTTCAAAGAGTGTACCAGGAACTTGCACAACATCCCCATTCCCCTCCTTTGGAAGTGAGGTGCATTATCCATATTTCTTACAGTATCCATCAAATATGTTGGGATAAGCCCTGCTGTGTTTGTCTCATGGAAGGTATTACTAAGTGAGCAAGGGGAAGGGGCATTTCCCTTTCCACAGGGCATGACCAGGGCTGCTGCCTGCCCAGGGGAGCCAAACAGGCTGGTTTTTCTAGTCTGAGATTGTGATGGAAATAAACAGGCCTTGGAGGGAAATGACTGATGGAACATTCTCTACTCTTTTCCTCCACAGCTTAGCACATCTGAGAGACTGGTTACACCCCAAAGTAGGTGGCAGTCCTGACAGACTTTCCCACAATTTTTTCCTTTAGGTTTCCACCAACTGTGCTCGCACTACTTGCTCTATTTGCAGTAGATTTAAAAAAAAAAACCAAACCAAAATCCCCAACCAATTAATCTAACATTAAAAATTCCCCCAAAACCTAGTTATGAATTATTTTCCCAGGCAAATGATTTTTCATCATAATGTCTTGAACTCTTCCATATCAACACAGCGATAAAATTAACTGCATTAATTATGTTAAATACTGTGTTGAAATCAGTACTGAGACTTTTGACTTCGGTGAATGGACCTACTGAGGACATTTGCACATCTGAATGATTCCAACATCCTGTGACACTGTCTCCCAGAATACTCTGAAAAAGGAAATTAAAACTGTTTTTTGTGTTATGTGAAGGAGTAAATTGTTCATTGAAACACAGAGTAGGAGCTACATCTACCTATCAGGTTGTCCATCATCTGAAAAACTAGATAAATAATCCTGCTCACAGGAGCATGGTTCATAGATTCTTCTCTACCTGATAAAAAGTGGAGTGCCACAGGTGTCTGTCCTGTTTAACATCTTTCTCAGAGTCCTGGAGGACGAGATGAAGAGAAGCCTCATCAGGTTTGCAAATGGCAGTGAACTGGGGGTGCCAGCTGAGGCCAGGGCTGCCATGGCAGCCAGCTACACAGCCTGCAGGGGTGGCGTGAGGTGAAGCTTAGGAAATGGAGCCCAGAGCAAAGCCCTGCCCCTGGGGAGGCCTGACAGAGGCCCAGCCTGAGCCTGCCTGCCTGGGGACAGCCCCAGGAAGGCAGCAGGCAAGGGAGCTCACAGTGCAGCACCCTGGGCAGCACCAGCAGGGGCAGGGCCAGTGCATCTCCAAGCATGGAGACTCCACAACCTCTCCAGATGACTGTTTGACTACTTTCAAGTGTGACAAGACTGCAAGGAATTGGGATTTGACACTTTCTTTGTGTCTTTAAAGAAAAGTTGTGGTAATATAGGTCAAGGTGGGGTCAGTGCGGATAGGTAGACTGGTGGCACAAAACTTCAAAATACTCTTAAGTATTGAAAATAGATAAAACAGTTTCCTATTGTTAATATTGTCTTTGCTGATCTGATAAATTGTCTGTCTCTCACATGTTCAGATGCATTATCACAGTACCCTTGTCTTGTTTTGTCTCTCTTCCTTTCCTGCTATCCCCCTGGTTTTATAAAGCACGCACAGGATGATTCAAGGTGGATCTGCAGCTCGGGGAGCAGCCAGGGGTGGGGAGAGTGCAAGGCTCGAGCAGTGCAGCTGCAGTGCTGGCACTTGTGCTGTGTTGGAGCTGAGAGGCATTTACTGGGGATGGGGAGCTTATATTGCCTCAGAAGGTACTGCACCACTCCAGGACAGTGGCTCTGAGTGCCAGCAGTGTTTGGCTGTGCTTCCAAAGAATTTTTACCTTGGAAGTGGTGTGTGTACATCTGGAGTATTGCATTTCCCACTCTGCATTGCACTGAGCATGTCTTTTCTCTCATACAGCTGACATGAAGTTTAACAAATCATTATGTGGTATCTGGGGAAAAACAGCTCAGTGGAACTGCAGAGGTTGAGGATCATTTCCATAATCTTCATTAATCCTTTCCTTTGAAGTAAAAATATTCCAAATGGCAGTAAATGTCCTTACAGCATTTTGGCACTAGCAGCCAGCCTGGGATGTCCTGAAATCCATTGCTGCATAGGAATAGATAGGAGTGGATAATCTGGAGCAGTGGGTTATAGTTCCACAGGGACAACAAATAAGAAAGCAAAACAATGGCTTTCCATGAGAGCCTCTTAGGACCCTGTTAGGAATTTTTTCTATAGTGTGTGGTTTTTCTCAATCATCTCTAAGAAAATATTAAATCCAGCAGGGCTGGCATATAAAATCCTGACTGGTGAGAACTATAAATGATATTGATAAATATTGATGCTCTGAGGGCTGGAGCCCCTCTGCTGTGGAGCCAGGCTGGGAGAGCTGGGGGTGTTCCCCTGGAGAAGAGAAGGCTCCAGGGAGATCTTGGAGCCCCTTGCAGTGCCTAAAGGGGGTCCAGGAGAGCTGGAGAGGGACTTGGGACAAGGAACAGGACCAGGGGGAATGGCTTCCCACTGCCAGAGGGCAGGGTTAGATGGGATATTGGGAAGGAATTGCTCCCTGTCAGGGTGGGGAGGCCCTGGCACAGGTTGCCCAGAGAAGCTGTGGCTGCCCCTGGATCCCTGGAAGTGTCCAAGACCAGGTTGGACGGGGCTTGGAGCACCCTGGGATAGTGGGAGGTGTCCCTGCCCCTGGCAGGGGGTGGAATGGGATGAACTTTAAGGTCCCTTCCAACCCAAACCATTCTGGGATTGTAAGACAAATGCTGTTTCTTTCTAGAAAGGGGCATGATCAGTAATTAGGGTTATTTAGGGTGGTCTCTGCTCTGTGAGCCATGAGAGGTGCTGTGTTGTGATGGACAGTTCTGCATGTTTTGAATACCTGTGAGAGTCCAAGCAGGAGGAAAGGGGAGCAGCAGCCCTTTTGCAGTGCTGCCTGCCAGGAAAAGCAAGCAAGGTGTGAAGGTAGAGTCAGTATCCTCTAGGAGACCGATTACTGCAACTGGGGAATAACAGGCAAAGGTTGGGGCAGACAGGCCCTTCTGGAGGTGTGATGAGGCAGCTCTGCTGATCGCTCTTAGCTCGTTAAAAGCATTAACTGGAAAGAGGTGCTCCAGACTGAGCAATTTTCTTTCAGGTTGGACAGTGTGCACCTGTAAATAGCACGTGTAGATGCAGAAGGCCAGCAAAAGGCCAGGAAATAAGTGGCAATGAGTAGCTGGGTTGGTGTGTCTGGCTGGTGGTACGTGAGGTTTATGAGTGTTGCTGCTGGAAGGGAAGAGCAGGTTCTCAGAAAATGCAGGACTCCCTTGCTAACAGCATCAGCCTGAGGGAGGCTGGAGTTTGTATCTGTCTAGACTTTTGCCCTCTAAAGATAAATACCCAAATCTATGCAAATTGGTTGTTGAGACTGAGTGGAAATTCAGGTGTTTTTTCCTTTTCATTAAGAAGCTGGAGACAGGGAATTTTCCTTCACACTCTTATTGAAAATCATAATTAACAATTAATTAGGGGTTGGAACTAGATGATCTTCAAGGCTCCCTTTTAACCCAAACCCTCCTATGAGTCTATGAATTAGTCCATTTGTATGTGCTCCCAACTCAGCAATCTCCCCTGATTGCTCAGGTTGCCTGCAGAAATCCTAGAACCAGGTGTGTTTACTAACACCAGGTCTGAAAATACCTAATCTTTTTATTGTCTTGAGTAATTTAACCAAACTAACAGCTTTTTGCCCACTGCAGCCTGACAGGTTTTTATTAATGCATTATGCTGAGCAGATTTCAAAGGGAAGATGTTATGAAACAGATGGAGAAAGACCAGTTAAATGCAGGGCTGATTAATATCAGTGAGATCTAGGACTCACCTTTGCAGGAATACTCAAGCAATCATCTAAACTAAAAACGTGATTTTAATGTGTATTAGTCAAACTGTATTAAGCCTCTGGGTGGTTATTAGTAATCAGAATTAATCTGGCCTTAATTTGATATAGCTGACTTAATTTCCAAGGTCAAATTAAAGTTATTTGACTCCTGAATTTCTACAAGAAGGTGCTCAAAATGTTTCCTTTCTTGTCTTGAAGATCCTTCTTTTCTAGGAGAGTGAATAATTGCAGCTATTCCTACTCTGGAGATATTTATAGTCTCTCATGCTGGTTTTGGCTGGGGGAGAGTTAATTTTCTTCCCAGTGGCTGGCATGGGGCTGTGCTTTGGACAAGTCTGATTTATTTCTCCTGAGCCACTTGGCAATCTCTCCAGCATCCCTTGGTTCACAGCTTCCTACCAGTGGGATCTAATTAATGCTTTTGCAGTTGGCTTCCGAAAAACAGCCTTATCACTGCTGCCTTCAAGGTGCAGGATGCACCCAAGGTACTGCTGAGGAGTGAACCTCAAAGCTTCCACATTCCCAAAGAGTTTGGATAATCATCAGAAAGTCTGGATGTTTATCTGAACCGTATTTAAGCCATTCCAGCCCCCTTGGGCCCGCAAATTTAGGTTAGAAATCTTTTACGTAAGACTCCTGGTATTTCCTGTTCCTGACAGGGCCAGATATGCTCCAGGGTCCCTTTGAGGTGATATTTGTCTCCTGTTGTTCCTGCTGCTGCAGGGTTATCAGGTCACCCGCTCTTGGATTCGGGTGCAGGAAGAGACTTCAGTGTGTTCCTGGGCTTAAGTATAAAGCAAAACAACAAAGCCTAGAAAATGGGCTTTAAAGGGATGGGAGAGACAATGGGAAAATGTGTCAGAGACAGGGAAGAGTTTTGACAGCAGGGGTGCAGGGGCTGCTTTGAGACCACAGACAGCTGTAGATCGTGAGCCTTTGGTTTGTGGAAGAAAAGGAAAGTTGCTTTTGAAAGAGAAGGTAAATGAAAGGATGCATTAAGAACATAAATGAACAGGAGAAAGTGTGTTTGTGTTCAACTTATGGTTACATTAAGTTTAGCTAAGGCAGAAGGAATACAAATACTGTACACAAAGGGATGGAAATGATAAAATAATCCATCCACCTTTGCTTAGGATCAGGAAGGAAGAAATCCCAGCTTATAGCACAAAACACATGAGCTCTGAGGCTGCATATTACCCTCTTTCTCCTCTCAAGGAGCTTGTCACTTAATCAGACCCCAGTATTCAACCTTGTGGGTACTGGGAATATGTTTTCTGCAATTTCTAAAGTCACAGACGTACAGCTTAGGGCAGGATTTACGTAGGAATCACCCTAGGATCAAACTGCAAAGGAATCAGAAGGTCAAGCATGTCTAATCATCCCCCAAGGTTTTCGGAAGCACCTTGAGCAAGGACACTGGCAGGAATTCCGAGTGCAACCACCCTGCCTGAGGCCTTGTGAAAGAAAGATGCAGTTGTAGGGCAAAATATTAATCTCAGCCCAACTGAAAACAACAAGGAAAGACATTTTCTTTATAAATCTAATAAAAATGTTAAAAACCAAGCTAACTATTGAAGAAGCATCTGAAATTTGCCTTTGAACTAGAACAGCTTTCATGTAAAGGCAACTTAAGTCTTCTATGTGATAAAGTAAATAACTTCTAACCAAATAGATATTATTTTAATCTTAGTCCTTGAAGTTAAGAAATTAACTTTCTCTGTGATTTCCCCATTTGTGACAGCCTCTGGCTGTGTTTTTACTGGCGTAACAGCTGCTGGCAGACTGCGTGTCTCTCACATTCACTACAAAGTAAACAGGATTTTTTTCCAAGGGTAACTGGCTGGGCTCCAGTGGAAGAATGCAAGTTATTCATAAGTTCTGGTAGGCTCATTTCTGCTTAATATGGTCTGTTTTCATTGTGGATTTTATGAAGGAAAAAAAAAGTTGTGAAATTCTTTTAATCCACTGGGACTGTTTTCTTCAAGCATGTGGGAAATTGCCTCCACCCCAAGCCCCAGCACATACTTATGCTGCTGTTTGTCCTGATTCTCTTCACCTTTTCCCACCTCCAGGCCCACCAGGGTGCCAGAAGGTTCCCAAGAGGCAGCAAGCACATGCCAGGCTGTTTTGAGGACATACTAATGCTGCAGACAGGGATCCATCACTGTTGTGGTGAAGGGCTGTTGGAGTGTCAACAGCATCCTCCACCCTGCACATCCCCCTTCCCAAGCACAGGTAGGAGCAGCCTGGATAACCCTGGCAGGAAAAGGAGAAAAACTTGAGGGGTTCAAGCAGATTCCATTTTGAGGAGACAGAGCAGGATCAGGTGAATTTTTCTCAGTGGCACCGGCAGGTCCCAGGTGCCCATCCAGCAAAACTGGGCTTTCCCTGCCCTTGCCTGGTTTGGTCTCTGGGTTTTCTTTGTGGTTCTTCCAGTTGGAGTGAGCTGGGCAGTCCTTTGGTGCTTTCCCAGGGACCTGTGGGAGTACGTGGGATCACTCCTGTCTATAGAGAGAGCTGGGGGCCAGTGGGGGAAAAGCTGGGAAGCTGGAGGCTGATGTGGTCATAAGGACAAAAGGATATGGGTTGTCCAAGCATAAGCTGGAAATTGGATGGAGGCTTCCAAACAGTAATGAACTTCTCAGAAGATTTCCTGGGAGGAGGAGGAGGAGGCAACTTAGTGCATTAAGAAAGGGATTATATAATAATGCTACAGAAATACTGATTGTGCCAAATGGAGACTGAATTTGATGAGCAGGGAGGTCCATTTTGAGCATAATTTCCTCTTAGTTTCCTTCTATAGTTGCACAAGCCCAGCTATAGAACTGGAGTGTGACTGAGGATGAGCAGCACTTCACTGACTTGTGAAATGGCTGGGTTGTTAAGCCAGGTGAAAGTGTTATCATGCCTCTCTAACCTCCATCCTGGATAAATCAGCTGGTTGTACTTGGAGACAGCACTACACTCACAGTGGTTTGCACATTAATAGGTGAAATTCAGGATAATATCTCATTAAACCCAATAATAAATTGAGTATTTCACTTTAATGTTGATAATGTTTCTGTAATAACTTTTAGTTTGACCTTTCAAGCTGCTTTACCCTCAAAACTGATTTAAATATTGCAAAATGCAGAATGTAAATTGTATTTTATCTGGTTTTGTGTATGGGGGGTACAGAAAAAGGGTGATATCTCCCAGGTGACTCCAGGAGAGCTGCATAGGGGTGAGCCACAGAACCCTGTAACGTGGGATTTTTAGGTGGGAGACACCCCGTGGAAGCTGCGTGCAGTGAACGAAGGGCACTGGACCTGCCATGTGGTTGGTGAGGGCCTGCTGAGGAGCCTCTTGGGATATTTGAGGTTCACGTGACAGCAGCTGGGCAGAAAATGGTTTTCTTTATCTGCCCTTTGGTGAGAGCCGAGCAGACAGGTTAACTCAGCCCAGTGTGTTCCAATCCCCTCTCTCCCCAGACTCTGTTTTTCCTTTGACTCGTTCCAGTGCCTGCCTTTTGTTTCCACTTTGGTCAGAGAGGAGGTTTTAACTTCACATGAAAGAGCAGATTGATGTGTGATGCCAGGGATTTGCCCAGCATTGCTGGCATACTCGGCTCTGGATTTTGGCTGCCTCTATGTATTTGGAAATTAGAGCATTAAAAAGAAAGGGGAGACTATTCACCATAAAGCTGAGCATTATGTGGCTCTTCTGCATGTTCAAAGCACTGTCCGGGTGTCATCTAAATAATCTCGTGATCTTTCCAGGGAACAGGAATGTAAGCAGAATGATCTCCTTCCCTGAGTCTGAAGTAAACTGCTACAGACCAGCAGTGGGAGAGGCTCCCCTTCTCTTCTCACTGCCTTCCTTCTGAAATCCTGGGTACAAATCCCTCTCTTCAGGTTTGGGATGGATGAAGAAGGGATGCCTAGGGACAAGGCAGGGGGCAACAACTCAGGGATGAGAGTCACCTGTGGGTGCATGTGTGACAGTAAACACTTTAATGCATGTCAGCCACTGCTAACTCATGCTAAGCAAGCTTCCTTTTTGATCCCTTTCTTAATCAGGAGGTGAGTAGTAAAGAAATCCCTTTCCCAGGCTGGTGGTGGAGTCACCATTCCCCGGAATTGTTCAAGAAATGAGTAGATGTGGCACTTCATGGTATGGTTTACTGGGCATGGTGGGATTCAAAGATGGACTTGATGGCCTTGGAGGTCTTTTCCAACCTCAGTGGTTCTGTGAAACCAAGGCATTATTTTTCAATATTACTGCAACTGCTGTGTCCCACAGAACTGATAGGATTTCTCCAGCCAGCAAACTTTGAGAAGGCTGGACTTATTTACCTTTCCTATTTGCCCCTCAGTTTAACATCTGTGTGTGGAAATGGTGAAATAGTGTACCTTGAGTGCAGGATTTGTCCATGAGGAGGGTCCTGAGCCTGCCTTGGAAGTCACACTCCATCATTTCTGCTCCTAAGGCACTGACTCATCAGCTGCTGTGCCAGACAACAGTGCAGATCCTGCCTTTGGGCACCAGGAATCTTGTGCTAGAAAGCTCTATCTAAAGGTGGTCACAGGTCAAGCAATTTTTTTATTCCTCTCCATCACTTTGCAAAGAACAGCAGGTAGGCAGAACTATTCCTACCTGGAAGATGTTCCCTTTATAATACTTTTGAAAACAAAAGTATTTTTGAGGTAGGATATACCAAAGATGTTTTAATTATGAATGGACTAGATTTCTTTTCTTCTGGTTAAAATGGTGATTTATGATATTCTATCTTGATAAAACCATTTCTAATAAATTCAGTAGTGGGATACAATGTGGTGAGTGTGTACCACCTAGTGAGTGTGCAACTCGAGTATCTTGGCTAGTAGAAATGTAGTATTTTTTCAACCTTTGCATTTGAGGTAGAATCAACCTACTGAATTTTGAAGTTCATTTAGGCTTGAATTTTCAGATGAATTTGGATTGGAGGCCTTGCAGCAGTTGGCTGGGAAGCTCACCAAGCCTTGCAGACAGCTCCACTGTCACAGGCTGCTTTTGGCCACTCTCACTTTTGTGTGCCCCAGCCAGAGCTGTTTGCTGATCCTGGGTTGTCCATAATCCTTGGGAGGTGCTGGTTCAGTGCTGTGGCTGCTGTGTGATGTTCTTTGAAGGGTTTGTGCAGGTTTTTTCATTTTCCCTTGACTTATTTGCCTTTTCCTCTCAAAGATGTTCACACTTCTCCCTCCTACTAGAGATGAACTGCTAGTTCAACACAGGGTATATTTAAGCCTTCCTGCTGCTTGGGTAGGGTTCATCACATTTTTCTTTGAGAAAGATTAAAAATTACTTTCAATTATACAAAAAACCACTGGATTGCCTCCCTTTAAAACCACATCACTTTCCCTCTCTCTCTGCCCCTCTTCCTTCCCCCATGACTTTCTTCTCAAAGCACAATAAATTCCTTTCCTTGTTCTGGCTGCCTTCATCCTCTTGTAAAATTCACTAATGAATCCTTTGTGTAAGTATTAGCCTGGTCTTTCAAGCAGTAAATGGGAACAGAAAAACTGGCAAACCAGAGTTCAGGTTTCTGTGTTTCCTATGAGCCAGTCAATAACATCATCTTTAAAGCAAGGTTTTCCTGCATCTGCCTTGTTGTTCCTTTAGGTGTTGCCTATGAGCTTTTTGAAACCACAGCCTTGCATTACACTGTTGGCAGAGCCGGGTCCCTCCAGAGGGAGGTGTAATGTAATAAAAAATGAAGTAATGGCTCATTTTTAACCATTTAACCACCTCAAAACCTTAGTGGATGTTGATCATCTGGCCATTTGTGCAGGGAAATTTCCAGCTCTTCTGCTGCCTTGTGTCCCTCCCTTCACAGCACCCAGGGTAAATACTTTGCCCACTCATGTGGATTTTAAAGTGTAAGATTTGATGAAGCAATCCTTTCCTTACCAGATGGATACTCTAACAGGGTCCTGTTATACAGATGGCACACTGCTGTCATAGCTACAGAATTTCTAGTCACAGCAAGAATTAAAGTAAGATTTTCAGAAGATGGCTCCTTCCAGAAACCTCAGAAAGGGTCTCTCATTCAGTGTGCTGGGCATTCTCTCAAAACTAATGCCTGGCACTTGATCAGTTTTATACTAAAACAATAACCACAGAACCCACTTCCCCTTTAGGAAGTTGTTTTAATAAATGACTTATTTTCATCCCTAGAAAGCTCATTTTTCCTGTCTGAGGTATGGGAAATGGAGTTCCTCCTAAAGAATAACATCATCTGTGTGTTTGTTGTTCTGGTGTAAAGGCAGAAAGTTTGAGCAGGGAGGCCTTCCAGTACCTGAGAGGGACTTTGGACAAGGGCCTGGAGGGACAGGACAAGGGGATTTGCTTCACACTGACAAGAGAGGAGGTTAAAATTGCATATTAGAAAAACTTCTTGGCTGTGAGGGAGGTGAGGCACTGGCAGAGGGTGCCCAGAGAAGCTGTGGCTGCCCCATCCCTGGAAGTGTCCAAGGCCAGGTTGGACGGGTCTTGGAGCAACCTGGGATAGCGGAAGGTGTCCCTGCCCGTGGCAGGGGTGGAATGGGATGGGTTTTAATGTCCCTTCCAGCCCAACCATTCCATGATTCTGTGAAGGACCCAGTGCCCAAGACAGCCCAGGACATCCAGGACTAATTTATGTGCTCCTGTGGTGTCTCAGCCACTAAAGCCAAGGGGTGCCTAAACACAGCTCAGTCTGTCTTTGTGTGCAACAGTCACAACGATTTGTAACACCCAGCGGCCAGAGGTGGGAAGGGAAGTAAAAGATGTAACAGCAGAGCGGAGGAGTTTGCAGACCTGGTCTGTGGAGTGTGTGCAATCCAGTCGCTCTGGACCTCCAATGGCTATCAAAAGCAAATTACAAAAAATGTCATGTGGCCTTAATCTAGTTAGAGTTTGCAATGAAACAAAATGAAACAACATGAAACCCCACTTGAGAGCAGCATAAACACACTTGTGGAGTTTCTCAGAGTTATTTTCCCCAAAAGATAGACACAATAGTAGATAGTGGTGTTTGTTTTGCAGCAGTTTTTGCGCAGTGGCCGAATGTTTCATTCCCTGCTTCCCTGGGTATGCCATGGAGGAGCAGTTCCCAGAGAGAGTTCAGTTCCTGTTTGGCCTCTCTTTCATTAATATTTGTGTACACAAACACACTGACATGGCAGACAATGGCTCTCCCTGCAGTGCACTCACACACATATGTGCTGCCAGGGTATTGTTTTCTACGTGGCAGGAAACTATTCCAAAAGTTACTTTGCAGTTATCCTGTGCTTCAAACCTCATCCCTAGGTGGAGTCAGGGAGATATTTTTGACCTGTTTAATTGGACACATTCATCACTGGGCTTGGGAGCTGGGGGGGAGTGGACTTTGGTGCAAATATTTTCTGTTAGGACTGAGGGCTGATGTGCTCCCATGTTTTGACAGCCTGCATTCCCTCCTCTTACCACCTCCTCACTTGGGGAAGAACTGGAGGCACAGCAGCCAGATTCCCCTCTGCTTTCCTGCCAGTGCTGTAAGTATTGCTTTCCATGGGCCAGTAACCTCTTTTTTTCAATACAAAAGTTAAAAGTTAAATCCAAAAGTGTGACATCTGACTGCCATTCTGTCTTTGAGACACTAAAGGGTGAAGTTTCACACATGAAATGGTCTGGTCAGCTTTTATTAGGACTGATGGAGTTGATTTCTCTCTGTAAACAGCACAAATTTATTCAGAAACTTGGTGATGTAGATTGGTTTTGCAGAGTCTGGGTGTCTCTGGTGAAATTCCACTCATCTGCCTGTGCTAAAGAGGGAAAAAAGAGAATTAGAAAGAGACTTCCCATCATAACATTAGATTTGTCCAGGGCAGCAGTGCCTGAGGGGAGGTTTCTCACAGTGGCTCTGTCACGTCAGTGGCCAACATCTGGAATCCTTGTCTGCATTCACAGCATAGGGGGATGTGATGAGCCATTTCACCATGGAGCCTTCCACTCTGGGGAAAGCTCCTACCTTTTAACAAGAGCTCTGAAGTCATTAAGTGGGGGAAAGAAATAAAACTGTCACTGAATTGTGAGTCCGTCCTCCTACAAGACTAAGCTAAATTATTCAAATTTCATCGGACCTCAGGCAAAATAACTCCAGCAGCAGAGTGAGTTTGAAAGGATGGAGAAGCACAAACAGAAACGGGAGAGAGAAAATGTCTCTGTTAATCCCCCAAACATTTTGTGCTCAGTGTTTCTTGTCTCGCATTTTAATGACTTGGCACAAGTGGGGAGAAAAAATATGTGAGGCATGTTGATGCTCATGGAAAGCAGAGCTGTGCCCTCTCTGTATACAGAGCTCATGATGTAGATATGAATGAGAAATTTATCTCTTTCTGGAATGCAAAGGATTTAGTGAACTCTGGGAACATTCCCAGTTCTTTCTCTTCCTTAATGCTCGTAATGCTGCTTTGAATATAGAAGTGCAGATAATCTGTCTTTATTAGCTGCTGGTGATGGGTTCTTTGTTTTCAAAATAATTTGAATTTCATTGAGCTTCTCTTTGTTTAAGCAAGAACTATTTGCTACTATACAATATGTGCTGATGGGCAGCCTGTTTCAGTGGGCAACTGCTTTACTGCTGGAAAGAGATACCAACCAAATTTTGACCGTAGCAGCTTGAGTGATGTAGGAAGGCTAGGAAAGGAACATCCCCAGGGACAGTCTGGGGAAACATTCTGCCTGCAGATGAGAAGAGATGGCAGGAATACTTCTAAGGAAGCAAAGCAGGAGATGTACCAGGTTCTGTTTTAACAATGAACTGCAAATTGTGACTCCTGCAAGTCCTTTGGCTGCTTTTTTTTGTTCAGTATCTTCATGAAAAAAATTAAATCCCCAAATGAAACAAGTTACATCACAGATAAAAGTTGTGGGAAGAGAGAGACAATGGACACTATTTTAATGCAAAATTATCATCTGAAAGTAGTGAACTGTAATCAATTAAATTATCAGTGCACCTTAATCCAAGACCATGAACAAACCTATTTAATGAAGTGCATATTTTTCATTATTATTTTCATTATTATTTCACCAGGTTTGCAAGGTAATTGAAACACCTCTGCTGGTAAATAACACCTGAACCCATACACTAAGAATGGATGAGCTGGGACTTCTTGCCAGAAAGTAGCCTAACTCCAGTGTAAGAACCCAAAAATACACAGCTCACAGAAGTTAGTGCTGTGTTTGGGGACCAGCAGAGTATGAACATCCTTGGGCCTGGACTTTTGGGCTGTTTGTAGAAGAGTCTGGATTCCCATTTAACATAATATCCACCTGGCAATATGAAGTGGGAAAACAAACTGTGCTGTCCAACAGGTAATGAATTAATCACAGCTAAAATAGAAAAATTGAAGGCGTTCCCAGAGAAGGTTGAGTTTGGCATTGGGCAAAAATACAGGGAGAAAAGGCCTGGGGACAGAAGAGAGGTGGGATTTTGCACAAATTACCCTTTTCTGCTATTTTTTAAGTACTGGAATATTAATCTAAGAGTAAAGGAATAATTGCCATTGAATCCCAGAATAATTTGACTGGAAGGGACCTCTGGAGACCATCGAGGTCCAGGCTCATACTCAAGGAAGGTTCAGTTGGGTCTGGTTATGCCAGGCCTTGTCCAGCCTAGGTCTGATTGTCTCCAGTCCACACTCTGAACATTTTTGACAACCTTCATTGTGAAATAACTGTACATAACTGGTCTATAGCTGGAATTTTCCTTGTCCAGCTTGTGTCTGTGCCTCTTGCCATATCGCTGTGCATTTCCAAGTGGATCTGGTTGATCCTCTCTGCTCTTTCCTGTGAGGTGGTTGTAGACATCTCCCCTGAGTCCTCTCCAAAAAAATCCAATAGCTTCAACCTCTCCCCATGTGTCCTGGGTGCTGGGCAGGGGAATGTGCTACCTGGAGACTCGGTGCTGGATCACTTCATTGGCATTTCCTCCGAGATGTGGGACTTTGGTTTTGAGGTACTTTGAAAATATTAAATTAACACTTCAAATGGTTTTGGCCATCTACAGCAAAGCAACCTGGGTCAGAGGGGAGTTAAACATCTTGCCCAAGGGCCGGGGTTGAGACCAGGATGTGGAAATCCTGAATTTCAGCCTCTGTCCTGTGGTCTGTCCTAGGGAAATCGAAGTGGTCACTTGTTTTTACACTGCGGATCAATTTTTAGGTCTGTCCTTACCAAAAAGATGGCTCTGTAAATTGGTAAAGTTAGCAGTAAATCACATGCTAATGCTTTGCAAAGAAAATAATCTTCTTTAAGTGAAGTTGCAAAGGTAACTTTTTCACTCCAACATTTCCTTCGGCTGGAGCAGCTGGATGCTCCTGCCTTGACACAGCAGCAAAGTAACTGCTCTTGGCCAGTGGAAAGGTCTGCCATGGAGTGCGACAAGCTTTTGTCACAAGATGAGGGACACAAAAATCAGAAGCTTCATAGGTTTCACAGCCTCTCTGGGTATTAAAATGGGTGGACTGGCAGAGCAGAGGAACAAAAGGCAGGAATGAAAGAAAGGAAATAAAGGGTGGAATTATTAAGGTTGGCTCAATGGGGTTACTCAGCATTGGGGTTAGAGCACAGGAGATGGGTATGAGCAGCTGCTTTCAGATTTGTAGGATTTGGGTTGCATTGGGGAGATACCTGCTACTAAAGATATGGTTGTGATTATCCACTGAATATCTGGTCCTAGGGGTGTTTATGGCAGGCCTCTCACCAGGTTATTTAACTCCTGCAGTGGAAATCTTGAAGGTAGTTCCTGAAAAAATTGATTTCTTCTGAAACTGAGAATAAAAGACAAAGGAATAAAATACAGCATTTCTTTCCCTTTCCATGGCAAAGGGAATGTTGTTTTACCCCTGTGTTTAACCTGAGAAATTCATAGTGAAGTATCCAAGTGTTCATGCTTCCTGCATGAAGTTGAGAATGCCTGAAATGTTCTAACTGGCAGAACCTAAAAGGGGAGAATGGAGAAAAAAATTCTGTTCTTTTTTGCTATTTTTTTGTGGTTAAGTGTCTGTGCAAGGAAATCTCCCATGTGGATGTGGTCTCCTGGCATTGGTTCTGAGGGAGTGGGGGGTATCTCCTCCTGGCCTTTCATGTGCACCTCTGCTGTAAGAATTCTCCTTTTGCTGGAATGCTTGAAGTTCACAGGCTTGAGTTGTGTGTTTGTGCCTCGCCTTCCAGTTAGGTGTCCAGGATAGAGGACACCTGTCCTGGCAGGTTATATGGATTCGTTTTGAAAGGAATTTCACAAGGGATGAAAGTAATCTGAAGCTTGGATATTGCTCATATTCATGAGTCAAGAAGAATTTAAATGTCCCTTTCTGTTTTAGGCATAAATATATCCATATCCATGCCAAGGCTCACTTTTAAATGGATCCTTTTTTGACTCCCTTCATTACCTGACAGTATTCTTAATATCCTGTACTCTAAAGAAGTCCAGTAGTTCTGCACCTGGCAATATGTGAGAGCAATCTGTGGATTTTCTGCTGTCCAGATTCACTTGTTTCTTACAAGTTAGAGCATAAACCTTCACAAATTATTCCAGAAATTACCTGCAGAGCTGAAAAGCCAATCTGCCCACTGAATGAGCAGCTCAGAGTTGAGTTCAGTACCTGCTTGTACTTAACAGGGACCAGCTGTTTGACTTCCTGCATAGTTGGGTTTGTTTGTTCATTTTTAAACTTATTTTTTTAGTGTAAACAAACTGACTTCTTTTATGATCTTTCTTGAAGCCTTTTCTGGTACTTGCTTTAATTCAGAAAATGTTGTACGTTTATATGATCAAAATTACATACAAATAGAACCTCACATTGTCAGTTACTGGTATTGACACTTCCATGGTCTGAAGGGAAGGCTGCTCTCAACATGCCAGTGTCTGGACTTGCTTTTGCATTTTATTTCAGGGCAGCACATTAGCAACTTATAGACATATTTTTTTCCAAATTAATACAAATACGTGGCAATGTGGGGTGGTTTTTGGTTGTTTGTTTGTGGTTTTAAATTTTATTTTATTTTATATTTCCAGCTGGAAATTTTGTAACAGCTCCTCAAGAGTGTGTGCATGACTGTATTGCGAAATGTCATTTAATGTCTACTATAATATCCTGAGCTATCCAGTTCTTTCTGGGGATACTGTGATCCTCCCCAATCCCAGAAATTTACTGCACCTTTGCTCCATCTACATCATCACTCTATTGCTAACTGAGGCAAAATCTGCATTTATTTTTGGGGGCTCTATCTATCCATCCATCTATCTATCTATCTATCTATCATATTTAACCTCCATTCTGTCCTTCTTGCACAATAGAAAGAGATTCTCAATCGTTTAGAAGGAACAACTTAAACTGCTTGGGGAAAACCCAAACATATGAATGCATTTCATGCCACATTTTTGCATTTATAACCAGCTAAAAATGAAGGGTTCTGTTTTCTTTTCCTCTGCTTTACTTGTTAGTTTGCTTACAAGTGTGGGAATGCACCTTTGAGTTTGTTTTCCTGTGCAGTCATTTGGAGGTTACTCGCTGATATCCTGGGTACCACTAATGGACACTGACAGAACAGGTCTGTTTCCTTTAGCCAATATTTTCATAGGCTGATTTTTATGCCTTTTTGTTTAAAACCTTTCATTTTCATGTCACTCCAAGGTGTGACTCAACCTCCCGTAAGCAATTTGTAATTTGCTATACCTCCAGCCTCTGAGGTGTTTATTATCCCCATTCCTTTCCTTTTATGCTTACAGCTAATATTGTGCATTTTGCTCCTTTGATTAAAATAAACCCTGAGCCTTGTACATATCAAAGCTCCTTGTCTTATCAGTTCCTGATTTCAATATGTGCTGTGAGCATGGACAAGATATTGAGCAAGATCCCTGTGTGTTTAGAATACAAAAGTGTGTTGCATGCAGAGCTAATGGGAAAGGGAGGAGAATTTGTTGTGTGGAAACCTCTGCCTTGCTGCTGGTGCAAGACAGGCTCTTCTGGAGCAAGGTTAGTCTTTGGTTTATCAAATATATTCATGCAGCACTCAGGCAAATAACACCTTGCCTGGCACACAAACCCAGCTGCCTGCTGGCACAAGCAGCTTGTGGCCACCTGCTATTCCCTCAGGAACACTTTACCTGTTCATTTTTGTTCACAAATGGAGTTAATGGATTTGTTTTCCTCTTGCCAGTGAAAGTCATGCAATAGTCCCTGCTCTCTCTAGCAAGTAGGTGAGGCCTTGTGCCTTTAAGAATATGGGTCTAATGGAGCTTCTGGGAAGAGCCTGATACTTTGCAATGGTGATACTGATCATACAGCAGTGTGGAACCGTTCAGTAAAGGAGTTAACGTAGCAAATCTGGCTGTGACTTGCTTTTCTTACTGATATCATGTCTTTGCACTGACTTGAAAGTGAAAATAGGAAAATAATCTAGGTCTCTGCACTTTATTGAATGTAAGTGGATGTGAAGCTGCCTTAAGGAAGAATATTTTGTGTTGTAAAACACTCAAGCTAGGTAAACACAAGGCATAAATCCAAGCTAGTTCCTGTAAGGAGCTGAGTCACTGTTTCATGCATCTCTTCTTACCATAATACTCAGCACTACAGAGAGGTTTGTGCCTTTAAATGACACAGGAGATTTTCTCTCAGTTATGTGTGTATCACTATAGTAGTAAGGCAAGGTTTAAATATGAAAATGTAGCCTCAAAACTGCTCTTCATGAGCACACTTTGCTTGATTAAAAAATGGATGTTCCAGCCTTTGGCTTATCTGCTCAGGAAATAAAAGGCAATGAAAGGAAATGGACATTCTCTTTTGCCTTCTGCTGCAGGTGCCTTCAGGATGAACTGGAAGAACTGTCTTAGAGAGAGAGTGGCTGCATTTGCATCCCATGATTTATCAACTGGAAGTACACAGGAAACAAGTAAGTGATGGATATATTAAAACTGTTTTAAAATTGCTTTTCTGCATTTTTTTTTCTTAGCTATGTGGGAATGACTTTTCTGTTGGCCTGGCTTTTTTGGAACCATATGAATGCTCCCAAGGTGGGAGGTCTTCACAGTTTGGACTCTTTTTTATTTATGAAAGATTTATTGTTATGTGATCAGCTAAATCTGAGATGTGGAAGTAGTAGTAAAACATAAAGAGACTTGGGAACTCTAAGTGTTTGCTCAGCCATTGCTAGGGGGGTTAAATAGCAGCAGATGGTGGTGGGGCTTAGTCAGGAGGGGCAGTAGGGTGTTCCCAAAAGAATGGGGCATGGACATTGACTTTATGGATGCGATGGCCCTGAAGAAGTCACAGCTGGATTTCTGGGGCTTGCAGCATAACTAATAACCTCTTGTGCATTACACATATTATGTATTTCACAGCCCTTGGAGGAGTTGCCTATTTCGGTTGCCAATTTGTCAACCACTTATATTGAAGGGGATTATTCCTCCTGAAGGAGACACTTTCTGTGTTTAATCAGATTATGGCACAAAGATCTTTAGTCCTTCCCAGCATTTGGGAAAAAATACCATTTCCCACAACATGAATATACTTAATTCTTGAGTCTGCATTAGATCCATGGTGTGTTATTTCCTATATAGAGGCTATTTATAATCCCAGTTAGAGAAATTACAGCTGCTTCAATGCCAAAGCAAAAAAATCAAACACAAGAGTATTAAATCTAATTTTCTGCCCTTCACGTAAAACTCTTCTGCCTAGACAAAAATACAATGTAATTCAAACTACAGGCAAAAATGTGGGGGAAGTTGAAACAATTGGGGCAAGCTCAGCTGTTTCTAATTTAGCCAATAACCTTCTGAAATTCCTCTGAACTGTAGGTTCTAACTTTTAGAATGGGGAAAACACTAATGGTTTGGAGGTTGGCCACATACCTGAAATGTTTAAAAGGGTAAAAAGGTGACCCAGAACATTTGGGGGCTGTTTGCTTGGTGTCAGTTCTGGGAAGAGCCCCAGGGCAGTCAGCTCTGGAGTAAGGGAGAGCAGAGCATCAGCAAAGAGTTACGGGCTAAAGATGTAGCCAGTGCCAGTCAGGGGGCTGTGGAACGTGGGCTTTGTTAAAGGCCTTAAGATGAAGCAGGGCAGGTCTAAATTGGTTATTAGAAGAAATTCATGTCTGGTGAGGACACTGTGACACAGGCCCAGGTTGCTCAGAGACGCTGTGGCTGCCCCTGGATCCCTGGAAGTGTCCCAGGCCAGGCTGGACGGGGCTTGGAGCACCCTGGGATAGTGGGAGGTGTCCCTGCCCATGGCAGGGGTGGCACTGGATGGGCTTTAGGGTCCCTTCCAACCCAAACCATTCTATCATTCTGTGTTTTCAAAGGCAAATCTTTCAGCTCCAAGTCATCAATCTCTGACTAAGAATCTGTGTCACAACCATGAGTCCAGCCACCCAGCTGTGTTTGTGAGTGCCCTGGTTCTGCCCCGCCAGTGCCGTGACTGTGTCACTGCCGTCCCTGTGTGTCCCTGCGTGTCCCTGCGTGTCCCTGTGTGTCACTGCCGTCCCTGCGGGTCACTGCCGTCCCTGTGTGTCACTGCGTGTCCCCGCGTGTCACTGCTGTCCCTGTGTGTCACTGCCGTCCCTGCGTGTCACTGCGTGTCCCTGTGTGTCACTGCTGTCCCCGTGTGTCACTGCCGTCCCTGTGTGTCACTGCCATCCCTGCGGGTCACTGTGTGTCCCCGCGTGTCACTGCGTG